>JABCJY010001154.1:0-21972 GCA_013184415.1 Fusarium concolor
ACTTATTCTAATGTAATATCGAGGTGATGGCTGTAATTAGTTACTAATGCCAATTCCGGGATATTAATAGAAGATTATTGATAAGCAATTCTTCATTGAGCCTACCTTATTACCTCAGGACCCCACTCGATTCTGTCAGGCCAATTAAGCTTAACCTTAACGATAACTCCATTATGCTAAGTATTGGAAAATTTAGGTGTAACTTTATGAACATTTAGCACTTATATCATGCACCTTATATTATTGTGGTAAGTATGTATTGCATTCAGCATTGAAGTCAACAGGCAATCGACGAACAACATTTGGAACTGTAGCCTCTCCATTTCAATTTCCGACCGACCAAACAGGACAGATAAACTCGTGATTGCTTTGTGCTAGAACAATCCAACAAAAGGTCATCAAGAACAAAGATGAACAGCCTAAACCTTTCCAAAGCTTATTCACTCTAGGACCGGAGTATCTAACAGGACACAGCGAATAAAGTTGTAATTAGTTTTTGCCAGAACAATGAAATTACAGAACCAATGCGATAAGAGCGTGGCACTCTAGGTGAACAATAATTCTATTAAGCTGTATAAATACAGGCGCCAATCTCCAAGACAAATCCCAATCCTCCAAAGTATCATAACAACGCCGCACTCACATATACATGAATAAACACCAAGATTCACCCGCATATCTTAGCGTACACGATGGAGCCCCTTACTCTAGAACCATTCAATCGGGACAGTTTCGCCATTGAGCCCTCGGCCAACAACGCCAATGCAATGTTTCACTCCGAACTCGTGGCTAAAGTAGCCTCACTTGAGAAGCAACTGGCAGATAAGAGAAAAGTCACCTGAGATTTGCAAATAGACACATTTTAAAACCTTGGCAGAGGTTCCCCCTGTACTTTTACATAGAAATCCTCAAACTTCGTCCATCTTCGGCGCAAAAAATTGCCTTTCCCCCTAAGATCGTCAAACGACTCACGTTTATTGAAACATGTAATAGGTGGCTAGCCATACCTGTTGTCCAACGATATCACAAGGACAATCTCAGAGAAGAGACAAGATTGCTTTGCCCTGTACGCTTGGTTGTTCTTCACAGTGCTGACAGATAGACGGATACACAAAGATTGGACTGCAGACTCGCCACGCGATCGCTTCATGACTACCGGCCAACTCAACCGCCCTAAATCATATCTACACCAACACGTCTAATTCTTTTCATTAAACTCTAATTCTTTATTACAATTGTAGGTGTTTTTTGGTCCATCTCGGCTGACTAAATGATCCCTCACTTGGCTGGGGTTTCTTTGTTCTCTGCGCACCAACCACTTCTCATGGCTATGATCCCTTTCTTTCACCAACTCTCAATCCAATTCCTTCCCTTCCGCCAGAATCCAATACCTCGCCATCTCCAACGTGGCTGAACTAGAAGCAGCCTGAGTGCGATCTCTTGTGCAGCTGGCCGCTGGTGCCGTTAACATTCATCCACCGAATCCTCATGGCCAATAGCGAGGCCTCGTATCTCAATCCTGATGAGGACAGCGATCAGATTCAGAGAGAGGTGGATGAGTAGATTGCGAGACAAGTGGGGAATTACGACAAGAACGTTACCGCTGAGCAATACCCGACGTTGGACCCGTCGTCGCCGCCGCCAGAGGATATTGCTCCTTATGAGTACAACAACGAGGCTTGGAGACGAGGGACATTTAAAGGACTGAGAAGAGTCGCGTTTGCGTTACTGACTGTCTTTTTCGGCATCGGTCTATTGCTTAGTACATACTTCACACCCTCACCACTACCTACCCACCCTTCAATTCCACGCGTAGAGCTACGAGTCATGCTTACTCCACCTTTACAAGAATATGTCAGCAGCCTTTCCATCGGTGCCACTGAACTCACGACTGTCATTTTCTTCAACCAATGGATCTACAAAACAATCGGTCCTGTGAACGAAGTGTCCGGAAACTCAAGGCTCTGGAATTGTACCACGACATTCAGCACAGTTAGATAGAAGCTCGGCGATTTCTTAGAGACTGAAGAGAAGAAAAGAAGCCGAGTCAATATGGAAGCTGCAGTATTGCGCAAAGATTCTTAACCTGAAAAATGGTGTGGTATTTAATCGTGATCTGTCTCCAGGGAGATATTGTATAAGGCTGTCGATTCGATGATGATTCCTGAGAAGCTTCGTTATCGGCTAAACCCCGCCGTCGTGAGACGAGGCTAGCCCTAGCTTGTAAACCTTTATCAAAAGTTCGCCCACCCACAAACGGTTCTTGCGATCCAGCAACCATGAATAAAATAAGGCTGTTTAGATATGTCTCGTATATGCTCAATTCGGGGTATCATAGCTGCTCGTCACATTCGTTGATCACTGTATGTAGCCAATCAATGAACACATTGTGGGGCTAGCCTCGTTATATAATGAAGCTAAACGCGCGTCACGCTAACGATCCCCATTGTTGACCTGAAGAACATTCTGCTCTGCGTCATCGCCTCAGAACTCATGAATTCTCTTTCTGCTACCAAAAACATGCCCACTGCCATTTCGGATGATCAGGTGATCTCAAGGCTCACCTGCGATGTCGAGCTTAACCTTGGAAGGATGATAGATGTCGCCCCAGCAAAGCCCTCAACAATTCGCCGAGAGCGCCTAGCGTCATCTTTAGGTCTGCTCGACACTTTGCCTAGCGAGTTGCTTCTTATTATTCTTGACCTTCTCAACTTCCAATCGCTTTCTCGTGTTTCGCGTGTCTGTTTGCGAGGCAGGATAGTTGTCGAGAATTTCTCTCCTTATCAACAGGTGATGCAGCATGCACCTAAAGTGTTGACAGCCCTAGCAAAAACCAATACTAGCAGCCATTACCCAGCTTCGCTGGTCCTTAACACCCTACAAGAGAGTCGCTGCGCATCCTGCTCGGACTTTGGTGCCTTTTTACATCTACCTTCTTGCGAGAGAGTCTGTTTTGAGTGTCTTTACCAAAACCGAGGCCTATGGATGATGACTTTACCGAGCGCTAAGAAATGCTTCGGTTTGACCCATCGTCAGCTTCAGACCATACCCATTATGCGTGTTATTCCAGGAACATACTCTGTCCGAGGGCTAGAAAAGTTGCACCGTAAACCTTCTCAACTTGTCAGTGTGCGAGCTGCCAAACAACTGGCGGTTGAAGTCCACGGATCTCTTGAAAGAGTGGCGGAATTTCTGCCTCAACAGACAGTATCATCGAAACAATACTACGATTTTAAACGGTATCACGACGCGCCTTTGGAGCCGCCAGGCTGCGACATGTCAAAGCTTCCAGAGAAAGCTAATATTGGAGATGACCCATTTGCTGGCGTGGCAAGTCTCCGTGTGCCATACATTACAGACTTTGGGGCGGACTGGGGCCAACTTTGCAAGGGATGTGAAATCACGTATAGACATTTCAAGCACGATTCTCTCCCTTCTGCTACTCTTTCGGAACTCTGTCCCCCCCACACAAGACCAGAGCTACTCCTCTTTGCGTTGACAACCCGATTACACTCGCGAAGTGGGTTGTTGGCTCACGCTGAACACTGCTATGGGGCACGGCAGCTACTCAGAGAGCCATGAGACTTGAGATAGGACAAATTTCCTTGAGATGATTGCGAATACTAATGATACGTGAAAGTAACCGGTGCTCCCCTGCCCGATTCATCTGTCAATTCCGTGGCTAGTTCCTTGATCTCGGCCTCAGCTTTCTTGTCATCATATCTTTCGGCATGTTCAAAGTCAATCATCTTCACATTGCCAGTGGATTTCTCCATAATAAAATTATGGCGATTGGCATCTCCATGGACAAAGCCTAGGTTGTGCAGTTTGCGCAATGCCGCCTCACATTTTGGAAGGTCAGCCAGTGTTGCATATTCGCCCTCTACCTTTTCCAAAAGAAACCCGATAGTCCTTCCCCCTTCGAATAGATGCCCAAGGACTTTGGGTGTTATCGGAGCCTCATGCGAGTGTTGTAACCTGGTCAAGGCTTCGTACATCATCGTTTCGTGCTCAACTTGTGGAATGAGCCACTGCAAACTGGCCACTTTTGAGATTGCTGGCTGCCCCTCAAATTCGACTTCGGAGATGCGCGGCTTGTGATATTTGATGCGTTTCAATGAAAGGACATCGATCTGTTGTGAATGCTAAGTTGAGTCTACCTCTTCAGGTGGCTCAAAGGAAATATCAGACTGTATGCTTCCATCTTGGCCCCGGGAGGACCGCATCTTTGTCCATTCTGTGAAGGGCGGGGGCTTGGGTATGGGGAGATACGGCCGGCAAAGTGTATCTTCATCGAAAATGCGATCAGGACTATCGTGATCGGGAATAGTTACGTAGTGCATTCGTTTTCCAGCTGACGCCGAATATCTCTCCTGCTTAGAGGATGAATAGCCTCCAAGCCTAGGTACCGGCTTTGATGACTAACAAACCCGGTGCAGATACTAGAACCAACCGTTAGGTATGTGCAACCAAATTTTCAACTCTTACAGATGCGGCTGTACAAACAGGGGTGAATTCGAGCAATGCGACGAAAAATATAGTGCGCAGTCCAACTTGCAATGTTCGAGACCAAATCGCGTGGTGAAGGAATCGCGAAATTATTTCGCCAAACATCTCATCAAGGAAGACAAGGCTAAAGACGAGTATCGGGGACGGGTAGAGCGGTAAAGGCACCCATTCTCTGCGAGTGGCCACATGCTGTAAAGTTCGGAAGTCGTGTATTTGACACAGACTGGTTGTGGGGTTGAGCCTTGAGCGATGGGATGAGCTGGATTAGGGAAACTTCAGCTAGTTGAGATATGGAAATAGATACTTGTTGAAATTGGGAAGTGCTCTGATTAGTATTCCAGAATTCGTGATTTATAGGGTAAACTTGTCTGCTGTTGGCATGCATCATCAAAGTGGCGGGAATTCTCTGTCCGCTTATGTAATCTCCCAACGCCATTTTCGCCGCTTTTGCTAGTGGACCGTCATCATTCATCAGCATCTCGGCTTGTCATCATCCGTTTTTTACCATCATGGCAGCAACCCTTCGCCGAACCCAGCGGACATCTGCCGCCTGTGACTTTTGTAGGAAGAGAAAGGTAACGGTGCTTCTTTAATTCCCCAACGCACTGTCGCTGACAACTATCAGCTTGGCTGCGACAATGCAAAGCCCAAATGTGAGAACTGTCAAGGTCGTGCTGTTGAATGCACCTATACCAAGAAAGCGGCGCAAGCTAGGTAATCACTCTACGTCCGCTCAGTAAGATCGACTTACTTATGTTGTTGTCAGACCATCTAATGCTCGTATACACGAGCTGGAAGCAGAAAATGCCCGTTTGCGCCAGCACCTGCGCTCACAAAGTCCCATCTCAAGAAACGGCCAGCATTCCGAGGCAACCTTACAACCCGAGAGTGAGACCATCATTCTACGAAATAGTGAAGACTCTGCTACCGTGGTCCATGACAACAATCAGACCCAGTCACCACAGACCAATTCGACGTCTGTGACTTACGCCCCGACGACAACTGGACAGCCTGAGGATAATGCATTCCATGGCCCTGCGAGCGGGATAGTCGATTCAGAGACATCTGGCAATTCTTTACATCACACGAATGGTCCTGATGATTCCCTGATCAAGAACCAGCTTCTAGCAGAGACAACCCGCCAGCGTGAGCCAATAAAACTTAGGATTTCAGGATATGATGGCTGATATTGAAGCAGGTCAGCTTGAAGGAATCAATCTCAGAGCAGGAAAGCTAAATTTTGGAGATATTGATCCTCAAGTTGGTGCGGATCTCTTTTCCAAATTTTGGAATCGTCAGAATTCTCTATTTGGTGTTGATCTTCTTTCCAACTTCTGGAACCGCCAGCACTACATAGGCTCCGTTGTGTATCGGCCTGCCTTCATGAGAGACATGGCTTGCAACGGCCCCTACTACTCCGAGCTCCTCCTCAACGCCATACTATTTGCTGGCTCAAAACATACAGCAGGAACGTACTCGCTTCGAACACTCGAAGAAATGAACGCTATTGGTCGCCCCTTTCGCGCAAAGTTTGAAGAAATCTTGCATGCTTGCGGCTCACAGATTCTGTTGAAGAGCGAGATTACGACGATACAGGCATTGCTGGTTGTCGCAGATGCATTGTTCTCTTGGTGTAACGAGAGGAGCCTTTCGTGGCATTACATGGGCATAGCCATCAACATGATAGTTGATCTTGGACTGCAAATTGATGGCCCGTTTCGGAAGACATCGAAGAGGCTCTCGGCCGAGGATACAGAGATCGAACGCCGCCTATTCTGGGCAGCGTAAGTAACCTTACTTTTGTACTGGAGAACAAACGCAGGCTTACTGGTTTTCAGCCTTGGACAAAGTCCAATCCATCTATCAAGGTCGTCCTAGTAGACTCAGGGAGACTGACAATCGGGTACCGATAAAATTTCTCGATGAATACGAAGAACTGGAGGACTTCAACACTCGCACATACTCTGCACAGCCAGGCCAGCTGGGCTGTCCAACATATAGTGTATCTACGTTTGAACACCTTTGCAAGCTCAGTATCATCATTGATCGGGTTCTCTGTGCTCTTTATGCAGAGAATAGCAGTTTTAAACCCGCAGACCAGTTATGGGAGACAACAAACCAACTCTACCGCCAACTCAAGGGTTGGAGAGACAACTTCCCCACTCACCTTGAGGTTAATCTCATCGACCCGACAACAAGTACGATTCTTCCACATAATTTATCATTACTGTAAGTTAGCTTTATACCCTTCTTCGCCCCCAAAAAGCTAATAATAGCAGAGCATTGTACAACTCATTAATAATCTTGGTATATCGGCCCTTTCTCTCCGAAGGCCATCTCACATCACTCTCAGCGACCGCAGCCCCTGAGGCCTTCTCCAATTGTGCCACAGCGGCATTCGAAACCAACCAGATTTTACAATTGTACAAGCAAGACTTTTGCTTCAAATCCGCACCTTACTTCATCTCCTACGCTACATACGTCAGTGCGACGATCCACGTCCGGATGGCTGCGCAGCAAGACCCAGGCTCAAAAGCCCATGCCTGCCTCCGAGCTTGCTTGGAGATTTTATCTGAGCAGCAGATTCGATGTCACGGACCCAAGAGGACTATGAAGATCTTACTAGGCATCATGGAACGTCTGAATGTGAATGTAGGGGAATTCGTTGCAATAGCTCCTACAAGTTGTCAAATGGACGATTCACGTGAAATCAACCCTGCACAGCCAACTGTTCAACCTGGTACTGATCATCAAGTCCAGCAACGCATCTCTGATTCAGATATTAACATGGGTAACGTGGGATTTGACTTCACTACTGATCTACAATTGAGCGACTTTGATGTCGAACAGATCATGCAAAGTTTCTTGGTTGAACCTCTTCCACCAACGCAGCAGGACATCCAAGCAAATACTCATCCTTGTTTCAACGACTATGGAATGGGCGAAGGGTCACTTCCTAGTCAAGACATTATGACTTTTGATAGCTTGTTTGGGTTTGATTCTAGCATATGATAGGCCATTTCTTCTTCGTCTAGATGTCATTATCTAGCCTGACATCGACCGAGGAGAAAGAACTGAAAAGAAAACAATATCTCAAATACAATTTGGGTATCATGCACAATGCCTTGTCAATCATCCTCGCAATTGTCACCCCACTGAAAATTGAGAAAATGACCTGGTAGGATTCTTCTATTTGTCTTTTCGATCTGAGATTGATCAAGATAACACATCTAAAAAAACTCTATATAATAATACACTCTTAGGGTATCACGACAACTTCATTTGTTAAATAGAATGTTATTCTAGCCGTGACCTTGATCCATCTCCCGGGAGAAATCGTATAAAGTTATTCAACACTTCAACAACAGTAGCCACTCAACAAACCTTCAGCTGCTTGGGTATAATAAACCATGATTGCCAAATCCTACTTATCTCCGTCTTTCCCCTTGAGCACCGTAGCCATGAAAAGCATCATGTTTCCAGATTACGAAAGCGAATCTGCTGAATATTTGCTGCTGCCCCAAGAAGCATCAGAAGTTGGTAACGGGATTTCCGAATCAGGTACTCAGTTCCACTCCCTATTCTGAGTATTTGTCCCGAGCTCTGAAGATAGATTCAGTGTTAGCTATATGTGTTAGCTATCAGCGCTAATCAGGCAAACGTCCCGTAGACATGTCAACTTGGACCAATTCATTTATCCCAAGCCCATTGATCAATCTATTCGCGAGTGGAGATGACCTTTTGCGTCCCCGCGACTTCAGCCAAGACCGACTTTGCCTTGTAAAGATGACGGATAGATGCTTCTGGATCATCTCTCATAAGCTCATCGCAATGTCTGTGGAAGGCGTTGGCGACCTGTCGCAACGCATCCTCATTCTCCGAATCTCTTTCTAGAATAAGTTGCGTGTATTCGATGCGAACGCTGTGCTTCCGTTCTAAGATTCCGACGATGGGATGCTCGAAAACTTCAGTACTAATTCCGCGAGGTGGAGCCGAAATCTGGTGCTTTGACTCGTTAATAATAGGTGTCGACTCTGCAATGCGTCTAATAATGCCCTCAATGAGCCACATGGCCGCTGTGTACCTTTTCCTGCTGGTGAATGAGAGGATCGTGCCCATTCTTTCCGCATTGAATATCACACTATCCTTGCTCATTTTCCAGCAGTGTCGTGGCTCCGTGACTAAATCGATACCGAGCCCCCTGATGACATACTTGTCGCCACATGGGTAGCAACGAAATTGGAATTGAGGACCGGGGATACCGAATCCCTTCAATACTTGGGACATGTGATTGATGACTGGGACTTGCTGCCCATAAACAAGTCGTTGAGAGTACTGAGCCGTGGGATCATACAAAACGACTTGCAATTGCATATTCAAAGCGCCTATGATATCCGAGTCGATAGAGTCGCCTATCATGAAAGTGCCGAAAGGGGCCTGAAGATCGTAAATGGCGTATTGAAAAATGCGTGGATCAGGTTTGCGGCACCCGGCTTCCTCAGATGTGATGATGCGACCAGTCAGATGCAGTATGCCGATGTCGCGGGCTTTACATATCTGATCGGAGACCATCCCATTTGTGATAATGGCAATGCGGTACCTGGCATCCAAAAGTTAGTATGAGTGGCTTGTACTTAATTTTGTGGTAATACGGTACCCATTGTCACAAAGTCGGGCTAGAGTCTCGATGGCACCTGGTGTTGCTCTTCGGTTGTCTCTGTACACTTCCTTGTACACCCCGCGAAACTCCTTAACCTCTTCAAGGCTGGGCTTGGGCAAGCCAACTGCGGCAAAGAATAGGCTAACCTTGAGAACGTCGGCCTCTTCCCCTGTAATGAGGTTGTCTAGCCACTCGTCATAGGCTTGTTCAAGAGCTGTGTTGTACAAGTCGGCTAGTTCCTCAACATTCCGCTTTGCAATGGCAGTGTATTTTTTCTGGATAGCGGATATGGCAAGGAGCAATGAATGTTTGTGATCGAAAAGTGTGCTATCTAGATCGAAAAAGACAACTTTATTGTGCATTTCTTCCATCGTGGTATCCATGTCGCAGATCGAGACGCGTGCATTGAAGATGGGCTAGAAAGTTTTTATTGAGTAAGAATCGGGGTAACTGTCTTTCGTTGGCAAAGAGAGGAAGGGGGAATGTTTTTAGTTCTAGAGAGGGGTACCAGATAGTCTATTTATCTGTCATTGAGAAAGTTTCTTTTGGTCATACTGAAAAGACTAGCTTTCCACCCAAAGCTTAATAATAGGAAGTTGAAAAGGGAATAAAGTATAACACTCAGACACAAGAAAACGTGTTCTTTCTTTATGTATAGGGCTCAAAGTCTATTTTGCCCACCAAACTCTACAGTCAACGCCAGTTGGTTGTTGCCTCTGTTGGCATCGACGTGTGGGTCAGGTGATCTCTATCTAGCTCAAGCAACCTTACTTTGACGCAAACACATAGCAATTGGTAGCAGTTATTTCTGACGAACCAGGGTGACTCTAGGCGCCATAGTGGTTATTCTTTTATTTAGACTGAACCATACTCCGTGTTACAGAACGTCAGAACATTATTTTCCCCGGCCAGATTTGACCAAGATATTCCCCCATGGTGCTAAATAGACCTACTTCAGAAATAAAAAGAGCAAAGAAGGACGAAGATCGAAAAGATAGCGGATCAGATTGATCCCAGTACTAGGCAAAAAACGAAAATGATAACTGTGATTCGACCACGCCAGGAGTCGAACCTGGAATCTCTAGAGGGATCGGGTATTCGGTACCGAAATCTAGCGCCTTAGCCATTAGGCCACGCGGCCAAGTACCATTTGGATGAAAGATCGACATCCTTAACTATTCTCACATAGTGGACCAGCATGCCGCCATTGAGCTTGAACTTTGAGTATCTCGAAGAACAGTCCGGCCAGTTATCGTCATCAGAAGCATAGTAACACTCAAAATATTCTGTCACCGTATGGCTCCACATTTATGGAAGCCCTCATTATTTAATCTGGTTGGTTTAGAAAGGATTAGAGCCGCATGGTCTCACTAAGATCGGAAGAACTCGTAGTTCGCGTGTAAGTCAACTACGACATATAACCGGACCTCAGCCAAAGAACCTGAAGAAACAAGACCAACAATTAAATCTGGCATCGGAAATAGCCACAGCAAATGAGGCTCTACGGAACGTGCCCTTTTAATTGCTATTCAGAGTTCTTGTAGAGCCAGTGAAAGCCGTGAAGTTGAAGACCGGCGGAAAGCCGATGCTACGGTGAGTAGTCCGGTTCCGAGATATCCGATCGAGCCGCATTTTCACGTCATCCAACCATGAGGCTGAAAACCATGTTTTTGTGTTGGAAAGGTTTAGTGAACAGTGATGACGATATCCGAGGTCAGAAACAAGGCCCGCGAAATATATAATGAATGTGCCGCATATGCTTTCTGCAGTGCAACAAATACAATCCCAGTCAACAAAACGACTCCCTATTAATAAAAATGGTCTCACCAAGCGCTGACGTTCTCGGCTACGAGAAATCTATCTTCGACGCCGGTCTCCACTTTGGTCGTCCTGCATTCACTTTCAAAACCTCAGAATGGGAACCCTTAGCTAAAGAAACCCTCTCAGCAACTTCTTGGGGTTACATCAACGGCAACTGCGGCGCTGGTTCAACGTACAGGAACAATCTTACCTCTTTTTCGCGCTGGTCAATTGTCCCGAATCGCCTCGTCCCCAGTCGCAAGGATGAAAACGGCAATGAGCAATTCTCCGATACTACCACCAACGTCCTTGGCCAGGCTCTTCCTTTCCCACTGGCAATTGCACCCATCGGAGTCCAGAAGATCTTCAACCCTGAGGGTGAAGCGGCTACGGCTCGAGCTGCCGCGTCGCTGGGTGTTCCCTATATGCTTAGCACTGCTTCAAGCACTAGTATCGAAGATGTAGCAGCAGCAAATGGTAAAGACGCACCACGCTGGTTCCAACTCTACTGGCCTAGCCGCGAGCACGACGACATCACCATCTCCATGCTCCAGCGCGCAAAGGCATCCGGCTACACCGCACTTTTCGTCACCCTCGATACATATGTCCTCGGATGGCGGCCCAGCGATTTAGACAATGGCTACAACCCTTTCATTCACCCTGACCATATCGGTGTTGAGATCGGGTTGACAGATCCTGTTTTCAAGAAGCAGTTTAAGGAGGAGCACGGATATGATATCACTAATGCGCCGAGTGGAGTCTATCAAGCGGCTCAGGACGGATCAGCCGGAGCCGGTTTGGGCGATGCTGCTCGAGAGTGGGCCAAGATTGTATTCCCTGGCCATTCTCATTCGTGGGAAGATGTTGAGTTTTTGAAGAAGCATTGGGATGGTCCTATTGTTCTCAAGGGTATCCAGAGCGTTCAGGACGCCAAGAGATGTGTCGAAGTTGGGGTTCAGGGAATCGTTGTGAGCAATCACGGCGGTCGCCAGCAGGATGGAGGGGCGAGCAGTCTGGGTATGCTTCCTCGGATCGTTGACGCTGTTGGTGACAAGCTTGATATCTTCTTTGATAGCGGGATCAGATGCGGTGCTGATATCATGAAGGCTCTTGCTTTGGGTGCAAAATGCGTTCTGGTTGGGCGTCCCTATGCATATGGGCTGGCGTTGGGTGGAGAACATGGCGTGAGACATGTTCTTCGTGCGCTATGTGGCGATTTGACTATGAATATGCACTTGGCTGGCTTGAGGGATATCAGTGAGGTTAACCGAGATATCTTGGTCAAGGAGAGTGATCTAGTGTAGATGGTACTCTTGCCTCTGGCGTTCAATATTTGAAAATGAATTGCATAGCTTAGAGCTAGCTTAGAGAAATAGACACAACTTTCCCTGCCAGGGCTTTAGGCTCTTATGAAATGGCATGGCTCTTTTATCCAAAATCTCTGGCTGAAACTACAAATCCCACGGGCACATTCCTTTAAAACCAGAAACAAATTATTGGTTTATTTGTTATGTCGTTGACAACCTGTACTCAATATGAGTGTCTTGATTATACTTCCCGAGGTGCATCATCCAGCATTCAAACCTCGCATCTCGTAAAACTTCTGTACCTGTGCCATAATACGTACCTTTGGTAGATAGTTCATTCGTACTATCAGGGCTAACATCAACACGTTTTGTGTCGCCATCTGATAATTTCGTTTGCGAACATTGTGTTTTAGGGAAAGCCGACGGTGAACAGTGACGTTCTCCTATAATGGAGGAGTACTGAAGGTCAAAAATGAGCTGGTCTGCAATTTCCATTGTAGACAGTATATTTATTCGTGAACTCTAACGATTACCTCGTTAGCAGGTAGGATGTGAATGACAGAAGGTAGCGTAACTGATGCCTCAACATTTGAAGGAGCGAATCAATGATCATGTGTAGTGCCAAGATTTTCGGTACTACACTATTTCTTTCCGGCATACCTCATAGAAGTCACCCTTGCCTTTTGTTCTACCCCGCAGTACGGAGTTGCGAGTCCGTTGATCGAAAGTCAGTTTGACCTGCAGTATCAATTACTCCGACTCTTCCGAATGCTCCGACTCACATTGCGCCGAATCGTTCTGTGTTGATCTTAACCAGTAGGAGGCTATACCAATCATAGATAACCATTCCTGGCAGTTGAGGAAAGTGAGCATTTGTTGACTTGTCGAATTTGCGGCTGCAAGAAACACTGCATATCGTATGGGCTGCACAGACATATGATCAGAACATTTAATTCAGAGATTATCTATAAGAAAAAGAAATACAGATATGTCAGATATGACATAAATACTAGTGTTGGAAAGACTAGTACAATTTAATGTTTTTAAACTTTCCAGGCTATATGCCAAGCCGGACTTGACAAGATATGCCGAAACCGTTACGGACAAGGGTAACGAAACGTGTTAGGTCTCCAGTTTAAATAAGCTTGTATGTAGTCACTTGACTTGAAACTCCTCTATAGCAGTAAAGAAGTGAGATTGTACCGTTTGTATATTCACCTACGTATTTCTTTGCTTCGGTTATGCATTATTATCAGCTATCGAGCTTGTTGGGCTTTGTCCCATTGGCTGTCGGCCTTCTGAGCCCGTTGCCTCTTGAGTATCAGAACACGACAGCCAAGTGGGTTTACTTATCCTATGAGAATCCTTCAATGGCTGTTATTGCGGGCCATTTCAATCGCTCCGTTTTTGTTCCATTGGCTGACACCAACGCATCCGACACTAAAGTCGCTGAAGAGTGAGTTGTTCTAAGACGATCTATGCTTAAAGAAAAATCCGAGCCAAACTGTTTAGACACTGACTCCCTACAGCTTAGGTGCTCTCAACTCCACGGACTTTGTTGCCTATGATGAAAGGTTCTTTGACTTGCTTGGCCCCGACGCCAAAATCCGCCGACTCCATGATCTCCCTTTTCAAACTCACGAGGCACCATGTTACAATCCCAAAACAAAGGACCTTTTTTTTATCGAATGGGGCCCTCCCGGCGGTGACAATGGCTTCCATGATTGGCAGTATCTGTTGAACACAAAAACGAATGAGCTACGAAAAGTCACTACAACCCCTCCGATTCACAACGTTCATGGATGTGCGGTTTATGACGGAGATTACTACGTGATTACCGATGGGAGTCACAATGAAACCTCATCTCTCAATAAAATCACGCCTAAGCTTGAAAAGATTGCCTTGCTTAACAACTTTTACGGGCTGCCATTTTCGGGACTGAATGACATTGACGTTGATGATGAAGGCAACTTCTGGATGACCGATGACCATTATGGTTGGGTAAGTAAGTTTACCCGGCGTGACTGAGCTATGCATTGACAGGAGGATCCAGGGAGCTGGGATTGTTGAGTATACGCCACCAACGCTCTCGACAGTCTATTTCGTCAACAAAACCACTTTACGTCCTAGACCATTCCATACCACCGACGGCCAGGCCAACGGTATCACTTTTCACAAAGGCGAAAATGGTAAGGGTACCATTTACATCTCCAACACCGCCGCATCTCAACCCGGACCTGCCCCTCACAAACTGAACCCCTACGGCCCGCGTAGACTCACGGCGTTTGATGTGACCTATCCAGACGCTCTGGTGTCAAGTGAAAGATTGGCAGCTGTTCCTATCGCTTTTGTGTACGATGGAATCAAGGTCTCCAGGAGCGGGTTGGTGTTTGCAGGATCGGGCAATGGAGTTGACGTGGTTGATCCGCGAACTGGGGATACTCTTGGAACCATTCGTGTTGGTGGAGGTAAATATATCGCTGTCAATATGGCACTTGGAGAGAAGGAACTGTGGATTGTTGGTGCAGGAGGGATCTGGCATGTGACTGGCTTTAGAGAGACTCTTGCTAGAGGCTTTTAGGATGGGACTTGTAGTTGAGGGAAAGCTGAAGCTTCTTGTCTAGATGCTTAGGACTTCTTTTTTTCTGTTGTATTTATTTAGATCAAACAAATATTAAGCTTTGATGTTGAGAGCATGACAGTCCTTGAAGGTCTCCGCAGATGGACGCGGGCTACCATCCCCAAATCCTGGAATGGTAGCAAGGCTAACCTTAACAGTACCGGGGGCTATTATCTGCATATATGCCTTGTTTTTTCGTCGAACAGACATAGTAGAGAATAGAGGTCACATTGTAGTACCACCTTTGCGTTTTAAGACGACGGTTCAACCATGATTACAATGGCCTAAGCTTACGTTCGGCGTTTGGAGTTCAAGCTCTATGAAACAATCTGAAGATCTATTCAAAATACCTATGTCTATCCTCTATAGAGAACTTTTCTTCGCTCCCTTTCCACGACCTTTAAAGGCCCAATCAATCTGCTGCGCCATCTTGACCTCCACGCCAAGCTCGTTCGCAAAAGCTCTGACCAAGCCAGGGTTCTGCTGGAACCAACGGCCTGCCCTCACAATGTCAATACCAGACTGAAGGACTTCCTCAGCCAGGGCACCAGTCTTAATTCCACCAACAGCAGACACCAGAATCTCATCACCAACAGCTCTCTTGACCTCTTTGGCAAGATTCACCTGGTAGGCAGGGCCGGGTCTGATAGCGATGGCAGACTTGGGGTGGATACCGCCCGAGCTAACATCTACCAGATCAACGCCATGCTTAGGTAACAGGCGAGCGAGCATACAAGTCTGGTCGACGGTCCAGCTGTCAGGAAATTCTTTGCTCAGAGCATCGTTGTACTCGAACCAATCGGTTGCGCTAACACGCACAATGACAGGGGTTGTTTCAGGAATAACAGCCCGGACAAGATCAATGATTTCTAGCAAGAGCCTAATGCGGTTCTCAAAGCTACCGCCGTACTCATCGGTCCTCTGGTTACTGATTGGGCTCAGAAACTGGTGCAGCAGATATCCATGAGCAGCGTGAATCTCAATGACATCGAAACCGGCTGTGATGGCTCTTTTTGCAGCATTGACCCAGTCAGACTTGAGCTCCTCAATCGTCTCCTTTGTGAAGGCGGTAGGAACTGGATTGACACCGTCCTCCTGGGCGATGGCCGAGGGACCAACGATGTCATCTGGCCAACCACCGACTTCCTTGGCAGCGACAGCATTGACACTCAACCAGGGCGAGACACAACTAGCCTTACGACCAGCATGAGAAAGCTGAATACCGATCTTTTGGTTCTGGCTATGCGCGAAAGTGACGATGCGCTTTAATGGCTCAATCTGACCATCTTCCCAAAGGCCAACGCATTGAGGTGTGATACGGCCGTGTTTCTGCACGCCAGTGGCCTCAACCATGGCCAGGCCAGGACCGCGCTGGATGATGCCGCCCAGATGGGTCAAATGCCAATCAGTAGCATAGCCATCTTTTGCCGAGTATTGGCAAAGAGGGGCAAGGAATAGGCGGTTTGGAAATGTCACACCGCGAATAGTGATGGGAGAGAAAAGCTTTGTTGAGCCGCTGGTTTGTGTACCAGCCGGAGGATCTTGGGCCGGCGTGTAGTAAGGAACGCCTTTGGCAGCGACGTTGTCAATAATTTCGTAAGTCATTGTTGATGAAATTGAAAGAAAGCGGCTGAGTTGTAGTGGTGGTAATAGTACCGAGGCTAACAACCATTAAGCTTTATGAAACCAGGCTAGTAATGCTACCCCTGGATATATGTATCCGAACTTGATTATCAATCATCTATGCTCAGCCAACAGAATAAAGTGGATGTGCGTATTTCATCGTGTCCTATCAGTGATGTTGCATTCAAATGCCGTTGTGGATACAGATTATTAATGTCAAATCGACTGCCGATCCTATACCCTGTCAAGTCTAATATGATAGCATCGTCCAACGAAAGACTCGGATAAGGCTCGTGTCTGGGTCAGGTCCGCTGGAAATGCTCCGACCAACACTCCGTTTGAAGTAGTACTACGTTGAATCCACCAATTGGGATTGCCCCGAAAACGCAACTCCATTTTGCCCTGCAGATATGAGATCACGACCTGTTGGTTGTGAAATGCCTCATGGCCCCAGATGGCCTGGCTAAACACCATCAATTCGCATAACGTTATTGTGGATAGCTGAGGGGAACTCTCATAACTAATACGCCGTGAGTATCGCGTCATGCGTTTTTTCCAGCTGCAACACCGTCAACGCCTTTCGCTATCGCCAAGATGTCGTGGCAAGAAATTGCCAAAGCAGCTCAAGCAGGAGTTCTGGACTCCATCCCTGATCAATGGCGATTGAACCAGGAAAAATATCGGTCTTTGAAAGATGTTACAACCGTTCCTGCAGCATGTGGCATTTTGACCGAAGCGCAACTTAAGATCACTGATCTCACTGCTGTTGAGATAGTGAGATGTATTGAGTCTCGGGATTTAACTGCAGCGCAGGTTTTAGAGGCTTTTGCTACGCGCGCTGCCATTGCACATCAACTAGTAATCTCATTGCTCATACTCTCTTTCCTGAGTATTGACTAACGTTGACCCAGGTCAATTGTTTGATGGACTGGTTCTATGAAGATGGTCTTCTCCGAGCTAAGGAGCTTGACGAGAGTTTCGAAAGAACGGGCAAATTGACGGGACCATTGCATGGGGTCCCTGTTGCTCTAAAGGTATAATGGCACAAAACTTACAAACCTACTGCAACCATACTCACCATTGCTAAACAGGACTTCCATTTCGTCAAAGGCCGCCCCACGACAACAGGTTATGTCTCGAGGAGGAATTTCCGCCCTGAGTATGACTCTGCGTTAGTCAAGACGTTGCGTGATGCTGGCGCCATCTTTTACTGCAAGACCACGATGCCTCAGTCAGGAATGGCTTTAGAAACAGTAAGTAACCTATGGGGTCGAACTCTGAACCCGTACAACACAGAGTTAGGAGCTGGAGGTAGTTCTGGCGGCGATGCCGTCCTGGTCGCAATGAAGGGAACCCCCATCACACCATCTACGGATCTTGGAGGGTCAATCCGCAATCCCGCTGCGTTCAACGGGTTATACGCAATACGCCCAACGTCGGACCGCATTCCCAAGGAGGGTATGGAGAACATGAATAACGGGCAGCTTTCTATCAAGTTATCTTGCGGGCCCATCTGCCATTCGATGGAGGACCTCGAGATATTTACCAAGCTCATCAATGCTCACCCTTCTAACAAGTATGATGTGACTTCTGTTCCAATTCCCTGGAAAGATCTGCAGCCTTTAAGCGGCAAACTCGCCATCGGCCTATTGAAATGGGACGGAGTAGTGATGCCTCATCCACCAGTCCTTCGGGCTTTGGAACATACGAAACAGACGCTTGAAGACGCCGGTCACGAGAGTAAGCCTTGAGGTGCTTCTAGCGACATCGAGAGATGCTAACAGAATGGACAGTTGTCGAATTCAATGTCCCTTTTGATTGCTGGGACGCTATTCAGACGACTGTGAGTATTTGAATGAGAAGGAAAGATTTTAAGAACTAATATTATCTTAGTTCGACACCTACTATCAATCAGGACACAGCGGAACCATGTCCGCACTTGAGTCTACCGGAGAACCTCTCATTCCTGCTTTCGAAGACCTCCTCAAAGTTTTCGGCAGTCGAGAACTCACTGCTGCTCAAGCATTGCAGGTATGTATTCCCCGACAACGTAAAGCTAAAGCTAACATGATGCTAGTTGAATGTCAAAACCAGGGCCTTCAGAGAGAAATTTTCGAAGGCCTGGAATAACACAGTTCATTGCACCAAGACAGGGCGTCCCATTGATGCGTTGATCTGTCCTCCCGCGCCTGCAGTGGGCTATCCTCATGATTTCAACATTTACTGGGGATATACTTCACTGTTTAATCTGCTTGACTATCCTTCAGTCATATTACCTGTTCCTGGCTTCAAAGTCAACCATGAGCAGGATCCTGTGGATTCCAACTACCAGCCATTGGAAACAAATCCTTACGATAAACCCAACCATGAAATTTGTAAGTCACTATTCTTTCCGAAGGCTAGTAAAAGCTGCTGACATGGTATTCTCGTAGATGACCCGGATACGTTCTCAAACATACCATCTACTATCCAGATTGTTGGTCGACCTTTTGAGGATGAAGAGCTCATTCAAATATCTTCAGCCATAGACAAATTGTTTCATGCCTCGTGAGCTAGTACATGTAGTTTTGTGTCATTGGTCAAAGTGGTCATGAAAACTGGGTCAAATTTGGTCTAGGGTAGTTTGCATGACAGGGGTCTTTTAACAGATTCGTTCAGGCATAAGAGGATACAGATAGTTTTACAGGCTCTATTAGAATCTCTATTACAATGAAAACTATCTCATTCAAAATTTGAAGAGTTCAAATTACTATGGGGAAAAAAGTGACTTTGAAAAACTAGGCTTCGTGCGCTAATCTAATCCGATCTGCTAGGCAGAATGCATCGATATGTCGCCCCTACTAAAACATATTGTGATGGAGCTAGCAAATGATGTTCGAAAGACTTCCTCCGAATTGCAAATCAGTCCTCCATCGGCCGAATCTCTAGCGGAGGACCAAGTCCGCCACATAAATAAGACAGGAGCAATCTCAATTCCTTACGGAGGGCGAACTCCGCCAGATAAATAGGGTAGCCTGGGCATCTTGACCACAAAGTTTGAGACCCCACAATTTAATCCTCCGAGCCGACTCCGATATCAGTGCCGAATTGTGACGATATTGTAAGAAGTTGGTTTATCACTAAGATGGAAGATGGTTGAGACGATATGATAACTAGATTGGGAACTGTGAGTGATTCAAAAGGCCGTATAGTTTCGCTCCTTCAAACCACTGTCGAGTAGGCAAACAATTCCATTTTTAACAAGCCGATCCGTCGTCCAACCCAAACCTCTCATTTTGTGTTCTCACGAATATGGCATTACTCGACTTGATCAACTTGCCTTTACTGGTCCCTTTATTCGCTCCTTTGGGATTGATTCTGCTGCTCTCGTACTTCCTCGTTCCCTATTTCTGGACCTATAGCAAACTCCGCGGCATTCCCGGGCCGCTAGCCGCTCGCTTCACAAACTGGTGGCTCGTCTATGCTTGTCGACAAGGTGAACGCTGGAGATACGTCGATGAAGCCCATAAACGCTACGGCCCTGTTGTTCGCATTCAACCGAATCATGTCAGCATCGCTGATGAACAGGTCGTTAATGCCATCTACGGCCACGGCAACGGCATGCTAAAATCGTAAGGGCGCTGAATTCTTCCACTTATGCATGAATGTTAACATGCCTAGGTCCTTTTACGATGCTTCTGTCATTACTACCTACAGTATCTTCACATCAAGAGACCGTGCTGAGCATTCGCGAAAGAGAAAAGTTGTATCTCACAGCTTTGCTCCGCAGTCCATGCGAAACTTTGAGCCTTTCGTTCAGCATCATCTGAAGGTCTTTGTGGAGAAGTGGGATGAAATCGCAGCCACGCAAGCCCAGCCTGATGGCTTTGCCAACGTTGAGGGTCGTGTTTGGCTCAAGTAAGTATTTCAATTATACACAAGCTCCTGAGAACTGTATACTGATATGGTAGTTACTTGGTTCTTGACATCATCGGTGATCTTGCTTTTGGTGCCCCATTCGGAGTTCTTAACAAGGGTTCCGAAGACGTCGAGTTTGACACTGAGAAAGGCACTCAGTCTCTGCCTGTTATTACAAGTCTGAGCACCAGAAGTGAGATTGCGGCTACTGTTGGAGCACTTCCCGAGATCAAGCCTTATCTCAAGTGGAGCCCAGATCCTTTCTTCCGTCAGGGTCTGCATGGAATGAATAATCTGCGTACTTTGGGCACTTCCCGTATCACGGATCGGCTGAACAACCCACCACCGGCTGATCGCGAAAAAGACTTGCTTGAACGTGTTCGTGAGGGTAGAGATCATAAGGGCCAGCCATTCGGAAAGGGCGAGCTTATTGCAGAAGCTCTGACCGTGCTCATAGCAGGAACTGATACAACAAGTAGCACTTTTGCTGCGCTCATGTACCATGTAGTCCGAACGCCTGGCGTACTTCAAAAGCTGCAGGACGAGCTTGATGAAGCCATCCCGAAAGATGTTTCTATTCCTTCGTTTGACATGGTCAAGAACCTAAAGTATCTTGGCTTTGTTGTTCAGGAGGCTTTGCGACATCACTCGACTATCAGTCTTGGTCTTCCTCGAGAAGTACCACGAAAGGGCGACGGGATCACCTTGGCTGGACATCACTTTGCTCCTGGTACAGTTTTGAGCATCCCTATCTACACGGTTCATCATCTGAAGTCTGTCTGGGGGCCAGATGCAGATGAATTCAGACCTGAAAGATGGGAGAATGTCACGCCGAGCCAGAAGAATGCTTTTATCCCGTTCAGTCACGGTCCGCGGGCATGCCTTGGCCGTAACCTGGCAGAGATGGAACTGAAACTGATCACGGCAACATGGGCGAGGAGATATGACTTTGTTTTGAGAAAGGATAGAATGGACATCATGGAAGGTCTGGCTCGAAAGCCTGTTGCCGTAGATGTTGGACTGAAGCGGCGATACGTTGCTTGAGTGGTGACCTTCAACAATGAATCCTGAGTAGAACTATGCTATTCCTAACCTACTTTTAGCAGTTACCGATAGACATAAATACACTCGTTTCATGGACGCATAAAGCTGGCTTGTTTATTTCTCTCAATGGCCAGGCTTTCTGTGTGTTGTGAATTAAGCAAATTGCCCCTCATAATACCAATACCTGTAACTTTCACCATATCATGTGTCGCTTAGTTGACCCTAGCCAGACTGTATTTGCTCTGAGGGCAGGGATACAAGCTGCTTGTCAATTATAGCAGCCGTCTGCAAGCTTTATAAGCTCCTGTCTCTCTTACTTAGCCACTTAGATAGCTTCTTTAGAGACTNNGAAAGGTCTTATAACTAAATAGAGCTAGCTTAGCTAGTAAGGTATCTAGAATATAGTTATAAAATTAGGTCTTAATTTTAAGATAGGCTTTTTTAAGATTTAGATTTTTAATAAGATATTAAAAGCCTTTTTAGGGCCTCTTTAGCTTTTAATTAACCTAGTA
>JABCJY010001155.1:0-13381 GCA_013184415.1 Fusarium concolor
GATCATGGCCTTGGCCAATGACTGTTCTTGCTGCCATCCTGGTTTTTTTTGGAGGTTTTTTTAGTGTTGAGTTAGATTGTCTTGGCTGAGTAAATAGAGGCAGCATTTTATACTTAAGATAGCAGAGGATTTGGGTCACTATCAAGGTTTAAAATAAGCATTATTGCTATAGAAATTGTTGAGATATTGTATAGTATCTTTATTCTGACTCAGAAGGGCTATTTGCCAGCGAGCCTTGTGGCGAAAGCTAGACTTTTGCACCTTTACTTTAGTTGGTGCACATGCTTATCATGCATGTTACATCTACATCTTTCACAATTCCTATTCTGTTAAATTGCCTCTATTCTCCCAGTGCACTGCATGTAGCACAATGAAGGCAATATCGGCAACAATCGCTTCTCTAAATATGTCACTCCGATCATATAGTACCGAGTCATGCTATCGAGGTTTAAAATCCAGCATCTCTTTACCTCCATTACCTTCAGGATCCCAGAGCAATGCCATTCTTCACTCGATGATAGCAAAGCTCAAGCGGCCACAGCAACTCAGAGAGTGCGCGTTACAGATACTACAGCTGAATAGTTGCAATCCCAATCACACTTCCGAAAGGCTGAATGCTGATTCGCAACATTTCTCATCCCCTGAGGCCGAAAAGGCCGTACCGCATCGGCAGAGCATGCAGAAGAGGAGACAGGAGACAATACCGCAATTTGGTCCTGCGATATGCTTACACGGTAATCGCGGCTATCGTGATGGCGATGGGAAGGCAGCTTCATCTAAAACTGTCCGTTTTGACTCATAACTAGGACAAGTCTGTTACTTTTCCAAAATGGGCCGGCCTTCCAGCATTGGCAGAACCTCTTCAGGCATCCAACAAAACAAATCTCTGTGTGAATATGATACACGAGATCTAGCAGTCCAGCGACATGTTTAGGAAGCTGTTGCGACTAATTTTCCTAAGTGCGATAATCTTCGGAAGTCAATGCCTGTCAGGGTAGAAAAAGTCTACTTCTCCCGTCGACGCCTTTTTCTCTTTTGTGTTGTAGTAGTAGCCAATTTATCATTTGAAAAATCTGTCATTTGCCGTTTTAGCCAGGATTACTGGAAGACTCTCAGAAACACTGGGGTTTTTGTACCGCGCGACTAAGGCGAGGGAGGGTCAAGAGTACGATAAATTTGTCTTCGGCATTGCCGTGTCTGATCTGGACGAGATTGACTTGAGTCCTTTGTTCTTTTGTGTGCGATATGTTGTGAATAGCCAGGAGTACTGGGATAACAACTCTGGTCTTAACTTTTCCAGTGGTTTTTAGAAGAAAAGCTTCTTAGTTATCCATGTCAATTAGCTTAACCTATTAAAACTTAAGCAAGCCTTAATCTTACATACTGTTAGCCGCTGGAGACCACTGTCAGATCACAAACTTATGACACGGGGAGCGATACGATACTGTATCACATGCATGCAACCTTAAAAAGAGCAATTCGGGATTGAAATGGTTGTGGTGTGGTACCTCAGATCATGTTGGTTGTGTTGGGCATGTGATATCAAGCCTCTTAAACTTGTGATTGTCTTGATAATGGCTCAGTGGATGCGAGATGGTTATCGGAGCTGGAAAATCTTTCGTATGCGGCTGGGCTGGATGGGCCTATAACAGCATGACGTGAGTCTCAATCCAACTTTGTCTTAGTTTGAAAGTCGCCCTTGAAAGCAAGGTGGGCACTAATCACGAACCTGTGTTGACCCATGTCGTCTTGGGGCCATTGCTGCCCTTACTCGTTTTATGCTAGGTCTTACGGCCATGGGTCAACGGCTTTATTCCCGATTGAATCAGTGAAATGTGGATTAATTGACGGCATCCTTTAAATCCCCTATATTTCCTATTTATCGAGTAAGTTTGTACTGCTAAGCACCATTCTCATTACTCGCAAAACAAATCACCTCGCCTTCAAAAACCCTTGCATTTACATGTATCGTTGCAGTTCCCTGCATCCTTGGGCAATCATATCTAGCTTTCTACTTCCACTTCCAAATGACTTCACTGGTTGACTGGAGCGGAAATGCTGACGATGAGTATTATTATGACCTCGCTTGGGGAGACATGCCTGGGGGCCTCATCCCCTGGGATTTGGTTGTTTCCCCCACCATTTATTCCGACATGGATGCGTCTAATTCTGAACCCTTGCTCTCGTCTCCATCCTCCGAGTACTACAAGCACAATGTTATGATGGGCCTGTACTCTTCAATCCCACTGGAATCACCGCCCAGCTTGACCTCCGTCGAGCAACACATTCAGCATAAAAGTCGAATAGCACCAGCCTCCCCCGACAAAGGGGCAACGACCGACAGTTTACAAGATCATCATGGAAGCCCAAGCGATGGCACCAATTCGTTTCCGAGCCAGTCTCCGCCTCGGGCGGAGCTGGGGCCACCCATTGGCAAAAAGACGGGCAAAAAGACGGGCAAAAAAACCGAGAGGAAGATAAGGGGCAGGCGACTGCTCAGTAATACAAAGGGTGGCAAAGGGATGGAAACTGAGCTCAATCGCGCTGAGCAAAAACGCTACATGAAGGTTTTGGAGAGAGGCCGAAAAGCTGCTGCGAAATGTCGTGCGCGCAAGCAAGATCAACAAGACACTTTAAGCGCCCAGGTGGAGGAGCTACAAGGCCGGCATAAGGAGCTAACTGCTTCCTGCGACGAGCTAAGGGAAACGGCTTTTCAACTCAAATCCGAGCTGTTGAGGCATGGTGACTGCAACTGTACTCTCATTCAGCGATATATCGCCAATGAAGCAGTCAAATCCGTGGACAACCTGATATCGAATCAGTCTCCTTCCAACAGCTCCAACAGCTCCAACAGCGGGGTCACCAGTACTCCAAGACTAGGGCAGGACGGGAATAACGGATGGGACGAATATCCTGGTATCCTGCAATAATACCGGAGCGTTGTGGCTAAAAGCTCTTTTTGCTATTAAGGTTTAGTGTAAGATGCCGTTGATAAGTCTAATAGCATTCATCTGTGCAGACCCTAATTTGTCATGTGATATGGAAGAGTTTTATCATGTCGTGTTCCAGGCAAGCCGAGGCAGAAGCGACGGGCAGTTGCGGCTGGGAGAGGTATTGAGTTACAAGCAACAGTTGCTTTGCTTTGAACACTTAACATGACATTCTACACAAACAAGGATCAAACAACTAATGTTATCGTCACAGCGCGATTAGCCAAAGTTAAATATAGTGGCTCCGCCAATTCCGATGTTCGAGGATGAGATTAGCTTAGTAGTCAGCGAGTTCACGCTAGCTGACAAGGGAAAAGAGTGTGACTGTCAGCTTCTGCCAAAAGATACCGATACCAACTTTGCTGGAAATCGAACGATGTAACATTGTTAGCCTGTCGAGATTGAGATCAAGGAGGAAACGCACAAATCACCAACGCGGATATATGTAGATCAGGTGATGTGACTCGGCTGCATATCAGAGCAATGTGATAATATTCGCCATCCTCGTCTTATAGCGGGGGAGCGGGGTACATCCACTATTAATGTAATGCAGATAAGCCTTTAGCTTTGTCGGGCAACCGGATGCAACAGGTGCCATCACTTTCCATTCAAGGGTCCTGTTCAATGTTCTCAGAAACCATGGGCACACAATCTGACACTATCTATTGGACTTTAGAGGCATCTAGCCCATCCGCCACAGTGGGATCTGTGGGAAAATAGCGGGAATAACACGAATGGCTTCACCAATTCGCAAGGTTTGCACCAAACATACCAACGCCACCAACTGGTGGAAACTCGGGTTTGTTTAAATAATGCATTGTACCTTATGGCATTCATCCTATCTCCCCGTTCATTATATCGGCATCATTGAATGCACAATTTTATCATGAGCACAACTGCTATTATTCCTGACTTTAACGGTTTTCAGTGGGACGGAACGCCAAACCCATCCGTGGTAAGTACTCGACAATCGCTGGACGACAAGGACCCTTGTCACATCTAGGTAATCTCGATTCATTGCACAATCTCCCTTGTTCGTGTGACCAAGACACCGTTGATCTCACAGCACCTTGTCATCGCGTATCTTATTCAAGGCTGACACGGCTGCACTTCGTAGTCGGTATTCGGAAACATCCTGAACCGATTTGAGCAAGGTAAAAAACCCTTGATCTTGTCGAATACAGATACTTATCCTTTCCAGACCCTGTTTTAGTCGACCCTTTATACGAAATACCTGATTATCACCTGTCGGTAATCTCACCAATCCCCAACATACCCCTCCCTCAGTCACCACCAGACCCCTCTTCCAGTGAGCCATATGAGACAAGAAAACTTCCCTCTTGCCTGACGACACTTATTGGGAATGACGATTTGCTTATGCGGAGCGGGAAAATGCCACAGCCAAAAAATTCCCAACATAAACTCGATTTAGCTGGTTCCGATATGAGCCAGACAACAGTCCCGCCGCAGTCACTTACTGCGGGAATTCCGGAGCAACTCGAAAGGACCCTACCGGAAGTGAAAATGCGATCAGCATCCCACAAACCAAAGAAAGTCCACAAGAAACCCGGACTTCCTGCACATGTCCTTCAAGCACGGGAGTGCCATAACAACGTGGAGAAGCAGTATCGCACACGCTTGAAACTGAGGTTTGAGCGATTACTCGCTGTGCTCGAGGCTTGCAAGATGAGGGACGAGGCCGTGGGCGAAGGGGACTCGGAAGCTCCGGATTTTGGTTACAGTCGAGGCGAAGTGTTAGATGCCGCAAGGCAGCGCATCCTCACTCTCGAGGAAGAGAACAGACATCTGTCTACTCAGCTGAGGGATCTAAATAAAACGTTGATGAGTCAGTGACAGATGAGATACGTTTAACAAAGGCCTGAGAAGGAACCATAAGAAGGGCTGGAGGTTGGTGATAACCACGTGGAGATAAATAGTTAAGGTTATTGCGCATGTGTGTGAGAGGAACCACTCAGCTAATTTATATATGTGTCTTGCGTAAAGTACGCTCAAATCCATGTCCACCACCTACGGAGAATAGCAGACCAATTGCTCCGTATCTCGAGGATAATCCCGGTGGCTTCATATCTTTCATGCTTAAGACCAAGGTATAATATCATCTGCCGGACTCAAACTAACGCCCGGTGAGAGGATGAACCTTACTCTTTCTTCTAACCTAGTGATTCAAGAACACTAGATTTGACTCATAGATCGGACATCATGACTGGGTCAGCTGGCATATTCGGCTGACGATAAAGGATGTGTAATTGGTCGATGCAACGCAGGATAGATCCGGGTGTGACATCTAAATATTATCTACCTAGTATTTCTAGACATGGGCCTGTTGTGGCCTTGATATTGTACCATAATTGATGACAAAGTTATGCATACATATAGGGCATGTGTCATGTTCCGCCAGGTACCAGGCCGCGATACAATTGGAGTGAAAGATATGCTGACAGTCCAATTGGCGAACCATGTCCGTATCCATAATATCACACAAACAAATCACACTAAAGATAGAGCATGGCAGTTAGTAGGTGCCTTCGAATAGTGACAGGTTCAGAGATATACCATATCATGTTTGAGGCCGGTACAGCCCAGGAGGCGTGTACATGGTGCATGATGTCCCACCTCATGTATTTGCTCGTTCTAGAAGGAGCAAGGGCATTGAGGTGCGGCAGGTCTCGAGGCTGAGAAGAACCTGACAACACAGAAGCCGGTGATGTTTCCTCCGAGGACACAGAAGTTCCCGGCCTCGACCAACTATAGACTCTTCACAATCATTAGTCTCGTAGCTGTTTGCAAAAGATAAGTAGACATACTTCGGCATTCCAACCAGGAATAGAATTGTCAAAGCCATAAGCGGCAGCAGAATTGGAGACAACCACCCCAGCATCGCATAGCTTGGGCTTGGGGTCGGGGTCGGGGTCTCAGGGCTCCCCAAGTGGGTGATGCAAGGGCTAGACATGACTGCCATGAAGTGAAAGGGTAGTCCCCCACCGAGATTCCTCACAGAGGTAAGGGACTGGGATGTTGCGTTTGATATGAATTATACCTTATGAACTCTCATTTGAAATTAATCGAAGATTAGGATTCGAACGGGTTTCCGAGGCTCTGGGCTATGATATGATGGACACCACCATTGCTTACCATTCGTAGCGTTAGCATCACGCCACAACGGCGCGCAACACGATGTGACGATTCACTCCCATCCAGCCATTCAGCCATTCAGCCATTCAGCCATTCAGAGGCCACAGATGTTCATGTAAGTAAATCCTATTGATCCAATTCGCTGAATACCAGGGTTGAACAATTTAACACGCTTTGCTC
Organism: Fusarium concolor; assembly: GCA_013184415.1. Lineage (NCBI taxonomy): Eukaryota > Fungi > Ascomycota > Sordariomycetes > Hypocreales > Nectriaceae > Fusarium > Fusarium concolor. The sequence continues at coordinate 6,324 of JABCJY010001155.1, forward strand.
TTATGACTGACATATATATGACAGCTCTGCGATGAAAAAGGCAGCCTCTACACGACAAAGATCACGTGCGGATCTTCTGGTGGGGATTAACAAACTTCGGGCAGATTCAATTGAGTTTGAGGGCGCCACCTTTATCGCATGACCAATGAAGACATGTCGAGACAGCCCCGCAGCGTCGTTCAGTTGGCTACTATGACGATACGCGTTCTCTGATTTCAAAATGCACATCAGACAATATGGATATATTTTCACGTCGTCCCTTCAGTCGCTTCGAGCGCTCTTGGGTCATCAAACCTGACTTATTCATTAAACAACCATCTTCTCTGTTTAAGTACCTGATATCTACTTGAAAGTTCTTCATTATGTCGAACAGTTCCGAACTCCTCTACCATGTCATCCTAACAGTCATTGACTTCCATCTAGACCCTTCGGGGGCCAAACGATCCATCTACATTCTCGGCACACGTACGACACTCGACTCCGCCAAAGACTCGGCTTTCAGAGTCCTTCATACGCTGAGATACGAACCGGAGGACTTCATTGAGTACGCCGTACATTCAAGTCACACTAGAGACTGGGCTTATGGCAATGGAGTTCTGGTCTACGCTAAGGCTCCTGCAGGTCAGGTATTCCAGATCTCTATCCAGGCTACACCCAACACCGAACAGCTTCTGGGAGACAGCGATGGATCTATCATGTTACCCCAAGGAATACCTTCGCTTTACTACGTGACGCAGACCGTCATCGACTACAATAAAGATCGAACCGGCTGCGTGCAGGAGATGCAGATAGAGGGGACTTTTGTTCACCGGGCTGATGCAAACAATGCAGCGCGTAAGCTGCTTGATCCTCTTGATTATGCAGAGTATGACACGCCGGACAAGATGAAAGGGGAATGGCCATATGGGGATGACGTGGTTGCCCATGCAGTCGCAGAGACTGGCGAGAACACAACTGTTGAGGTAAAGACTGTTGTTGATACACATTACAAATACGAGAAGGTTGTCTAAACGGATTCTTTTGGTGATATGGAGTTGGTTTTAACCGATGGGGAATGTGCATCTCCTTTCCTGGAGGCTTGCAAATTTTGGTTGAGAAATTGTATCATTAGTTGTTGAGGCTAGTAACCTGAGGATTCAACTTATTAGCATCTTTGCTTTTACTCAGATACTAGGCTATTAATAGGTATCTCTTTGACTGCATATACTAGACATTATAATCCAGGGCATTGTTATGTGATAAAGCAAAAGTAAAGATACATTAAAGAACGAGCCTATCTACAAAGAGCTGGCACTATGTCCACATTGTCGCCAGCAAAGGAGTGACATCAAGATGCACTAATCAGCGCCCTCGTATACCGCACTGAGTAAGCACCAAGAGTTGAGTAAAGAACAGAATCAACAAAAGCAGTAGAAAACGGCGCTTCCCAACGACGCGGCAATGCAGCCCAATCAGAAATGGAAGCCAGGGGGCACGCAATACGGCGAGCCGTTCTGCTTGTTAAACAGGCAACCCGTCTTCGGGGGACAGACGCCGGCGAACTAGAGACCGGATAAGCTTTTCCTGTCATCCGCCGCCATGGAACGGAGATACTTACTACCCAGGTGCGGTCGACATTGCAGACCTGCCAGCCCTTGAGGTCGGGCGTGCACGAGTAGCTTCCAGGCGTACAGCCTTTAGGAGCTGGAGTAGCAGATGTGATGGCAGCCATAGTGGTGAGAAGAGGGATAACCTTCATGATGACAATGGCGTTGATGTGTGATGATTGGTTGAATCTTATGATAGCGAGCGGATGCTATGGATAATGATCAAGTCAGCGCCTGGCTGCTTGATATGGCATTGTATACTTGACTGGAGTGCCTCCAATCTCCAGATCTCGTAATACAATTGCATTGCCTCCTCCAAACTATATTTAGAATAGAGGTCAGTTCTGGTCATTGTGCAGGCCATTACCAGGTGACTCGCATGTGAAGTGATCCACTTATGCGCCAAAGATAAGATTACACTGGCGTCGTTATATTGGTTGGGTCATTTGACTATTGGAAGACCGTAACATAATGTTCCGATACGAGAAACTCAAGGTGACTGTGCAATGGTGCATCGGTGAGATCAGGGACCTCGGTTAGTACTACAAACGCATATAACCGCCAGTGAGGGCATTCTTAAAATACCTTTATAACCCCATTAGAAAACACGGAACGAGCCATGATCTGATCTGATTTTATCGTGGCTTCCTGCATTTAATCGTATTACAACTGTCATAACACCTCCCTTGCTACTCTGACAGCCACCAATATCAGACATCAGAACACCATCAGAACACCATCAGAACACCGCAAACTCTAATTACGCCACTAGTCATAAACTCCTCTCTTGAACTTTATAAAACACGGCACATTTTTATGCACGATGGGAGATCAATCCCCCGAGTTATTCAACTGCACACAATGGGCTCAGCATCTCGAGTAGCGATTGTAGGCGTCGGCGAAGTCGGCGGTGCCGTCGCTTATAACCTTGCATTGAATTCTATCGCCAGCGAGTTGCTTCTCGTCGACCTCGATCTCAATCTGAGAAATGCTCAGATCGAAGACCTCTCCGATGTTATCTACAGTACTAATAGCAGTACACGTGTACGTGCAGCCACGTATCGTGAGACCGCTCAGAGCGACCTCGTGGTCATAACCGCTGCATCTAAACACACGTTAGGTAAGCGTCCAAGTATACTTGTTTTTGCTACAGGCTTATGGTTCTTTCAAGGTCAGACAACGGTTGACTATACGTCTCGGAACACTTCGATGATACGTGAGGTGATGGAGGCGATGAAACCTTTCCGGCCTGACACGGTTTTACTGGTTGTGGCAAATCCTGTTGACTTGCTAACATCCATCGTCAAAGACACGTCGGGACTTCCTCCGTCTCAGGTCATCGGCACCGGTACTACTCTCGACACTTACAGACTTCGTGGGATGGTTGCATCTCGTGCTTTGGTGAGTACCCGCGACTCTAACAAACTTCTCTATCTCTCTAATACAGCACCATTATAGGTATCACCGTCTGCTGTAGATGCATTCGTCGTGGGCCGTCACGGGGAAGACCAAGTAGTCACCTGGTCTTCAGCAAGCATTGGCGCGGTCCCTATTGCTGACGTACAAATGTTCAATGCTCTTGATCGCAATAGAATTGAACTAATATGCAAGCATCAATCCCAAAGTATCATACAGGGTAAAGGCTCTGCGCCGTTCGGGATTGCTTCAGTCGCTGCTAATTTGTGCTGTTCTGTTATCTTGGACAAGCATGAGGTATACCCCGTTAGTCACTTTCAAGAGCAGTATGAATGTTGTCTCAGCATGCCTGCTGTTATTGGAAGAAAGGGAATTCTGAGTTCAGTTCCGTTGTCTTTGGATGCTGGGGAGGAGGTTGCGGTAAAGGCGTCTGGAAAACTAGTGAAAGAAAGTGTTGAGTCGATCCAACGAGACTGGTGGTGATGAAGTTTCCTATTCGCAGTGTTTTAAGTAATAGTTAATATGATTCTAGTACCATTCATCACAAGTATGGTTGTATGTGAGGTGCATCTGTCAAGCACTGGGGCACATGCAATTTGCAAGTAAAAGATCATTTCCTCCGGAGAGTTGGGGGGCTTCCGTGTTACGAATTATTAATCTATTGATAATATCAGGTCATTGAAAGAAGCCGTGTTCCATTTCCACGAGGCCATGCGCAAGCAACACCAATCGCGATTTTTATTGTACCTGTCTAGCTATTGCAATTTGCAGTCAGTACTCTATTCCGTGTTCTTTGTTACCTGTGTTAGCTGCCTAAAGTTTATTCTTACGGCTTGCAATTTCTCTTATAGCAGTCAGTACTCTGTCAATGCTCAATGGATCTACAAACAAATCAGATATACGATGCCAGAGTCAAATTGATCTGCCTCGGCTATTACTAACAAATATACATCACTAATGATAACTACATATAGAATTACGAGCCCCGTTCACTAGCTACCACGTGTTTCATAACCTGAACAAAACTATCCGGGCTGACAGAGATAGAATCAATTCCCGCATCAACCAAGAATTTAGCAAACCCAGGATGATTGCTCGGTGCCTCACCACAAAGCCCAATCTTGCATCCCTCCCGACGAGCCACTTCAATAGCTCTGGCGATCATCCACTTAACAGCCTCATCCTGCTCGTTGAACAAACTCGCCAACTCTCTCGAGTCCCGGTCTACACCGAGTGTAAGCTGTGCCAGGTCATTGGACCCAATGGAAAAACCGTCAAAGTGTTCAGTGAAGCTCGAGGCCAGAATAACATTGGATGGAATCTCGCACATGACATAGACCTTGAGACCATTCTCTCCTCGCTTTAGACCGTTCTCTTCCATAACTTCTAGCACCTTTCGGGCTTCTTTGATTGTTCGACAGAAGGGTATCATGACGATGGCATTGGTGAGACCCATTTCCTCTCGTACCCTCTTGACAGCCCGGCATTCCAGAGCAAAGCCCTCCTTATAGCGGGGTGAGTAATAGCGTGAGGCCCCACGGAATCCAATCATAGGATTCTCCTCTTTCAGTTCAAACTCAGCACCACCTATCAGACGAGCATACTCGTTGGTCTTGAAATCGCTCATCCTGATGATGGCTGGTTTGGGGTAGACAGCGGAACAAAGAGTTGCAAGGCCGGATGCCAACTTGTCGACAAAGTAATCAGGCTTGTAGGCATAGCCTGCCGTCAACTTGTCAATTTCTCTCTTGGCTTGTTCATCCTTGAGATGCTCAAAGTGAATAAGAGCCATAGGATGGACTTGTATAGCATTGCTGACTACAAATTCCATACGAGCAAGTCCGATGCCATCGACTGGGAGTCTCCACCAGCGGTATGCAGCTGCAGGGTTGGCCAGATTCAGCATGATCTTTGTTCGGACCGAAGGGAGTTCAGATATGTGAATCATCTGGGTGGTGATCTCCGAGATGCCATCATAGACGAGACCTGAATCACCTTCTGCACACGATACAGTCACATCCTGGCCAGTGTGCAAAACGTAGGTGGCATTTCCTGTACCCACTACCGCTGGAACACCTAGTTCTCGACTGACAATGGCGGCGTGAGAAGTACGCCCACCTTGGTCTGTGATAATAGCGGCAGCTCGCTTCATGACAGGAACCCAGTCAGGGTCTGTAGCCTCGGTTACCAGAATCGAGCCATCGATAAACTTGTCCATGTCCGACACCGAAGTGAGCAAGCAGATACGCCCAGCAACTGCTTTATCGCCAATAGAGAGTCCAGTGGTTAAGGTATGACCACGTTCACCGACCTTGTAGGTCTTAAAAGCAGCCGTGTCACGGCGAGACTGTACAGTCTCAGGTCTAGCCTGGACGATGAAAAGTCTTCCCGAGGTGCCATCCCTAGCCCACTCCATATCCATCGGGCAGCCGTAATGTTCTTCGATGAGACATGCCCATCGTGCTAATTGGAGAATTTCTTCATCTTGGAGAATATAGGCGGCTCGTTCAGCCCTGGACGTGGGGACATTACGTGTCGGTCTGTACTTATCCCCATAAACCATCTTGATTGATTTGTCGCCGAGTTTCTTGCTTAGGATTGGTGAAAGATTCTTGTTGGACAAGAGAGGCTTGAAAACTTGGTACTCATCTGTGTTGATAGTGCCCTGAACAACGTTCTCACCAAGACCCCAAGCAGCATTGATGAGAACAACTTTGTCAAATCCGCTCTCGGTATCTATAGAGAACATGACACCCGAACCACCGATATCAGAGCGAACCATCTGTTGTACTCCAATGGAGAGAGCCACGCTTGCATGGCTGAACTCCTTGATTTGGCGATAGCTGATGGCTCGATCTGTGAAGAGTGAAGCGTAGCATCGTCGACAGGCATCTAGCAGTGCTTCTCCACCTTGAATGTTCAGGTACGTCTCCTGCTGTCCAGCGAAGCTCGCATCAGGAAGATCTTCAGCCGTTGCGCTAGATCGTACTGCAACACTCAGATTGTCAACCTGAGCTTTGTCACAGAGGTCTTGATAGCCTGACAAGATGGCCTCTGCAGTATCAGCTGGCCATGTCCCACGTAGGAACAAGTTACGTATGGCATGGCCTGCCTCGGCGAGTGTCTGTTGACCAGCCTTCCATTCATTAATCAACTCATCGATTTTTCCGCGAATATTATTGGCATCGACGTAGTGCCAGTAGGCATAGGAGGATGTCGCGAAACCTGGTGGCACTGGAATTCCTCTATGTCCGAGGGCTCGAATCATTTCGCCCAAAGAGGAATTCTTGCCGCCGACTAGGCCGACATCACTTCGAGCCAGTTGCCCAAAGTTGAGAACCAGAGGTTCAGCAGTCCAATCGTCATTCATGATTTGATAATTGCTTGAACGAGACGCATAAGCTCTATAGAGTAAAAGTATAAGGGGGTTGAGGCTTGTTTTATGAGCACAAACGTTTGCGGATACCATCAGATACAAGTAAATCAGACTTTCATTATTGAGTTTTCCCATCTATCATCTGATGGGAGACTTCATGTGTCACTATATTGTCATCTTTCCATTGTCTCACAGAATGAATCCCCTCTTTCCCCAACCTTTTTGAGTTTACATTAATTAGTGTCATCGGAACTCATCATGTTATCCTAAAAGAGGGGTAAACCCAAGACTTTATGACCTGCAGGTACAGTGGACAATACATTGTGAGAATGCGACTCTACCTGATAAATATTGGGACATAACGTGTTTGATAAGCGAGTGTGACAGATAAGCGGGTGTGCCAAAAATCCCTCAACCTTACATCTAACTATTCAATTAACTAATACCCAACCATTTATTATGTCTCAGTCCTCAACTGAAGCCAGAATCCTCCTTGCACTTCAAGCTCTTCAAAATGACCCAAAGCTATCGATCCGACGCGCGGCATCGACCTATAATGTCTGTCGAATGAAGCTCTCGCAACGGCAACAAGGCATTCTTTCAACGCGTGATACTACCACAAAATCACGAAATCTATCTGATCTTGAAGAGCAGATAATAGTTCAATTTATCCTTGATCT
>JABCJY010001156.1:0-30383 GCA_013184415.1 Fusarium concolor
TTTTTTTTTTTTTTTTTATTTTTCTCGTCCACCAAAGTTTTAAGCGACAACCGGAGTTGACGAGGACTAATTACTCAAGAGCTCGCCGTAGGCAAGTCTCGACGCAGAACATAGCATTAATCCTATGGGGCAGAAAATTCTGGTGAGGCAAGCTAGAATGTCACGCGCTCTCGTGCCTGAATCTGAACCTCTTGACCGTTACGTTACGTAGACTCCGAAGGTTGAAAGAATTGACCGAGATTTGGAGCTTGGTTTCACTTCATTTCGTTTCCTCGGCTTTGGACTTTAGCCTCAACCCCGAATGCTTGTTCTTGAGCATGGACTCGAAACCCAATGGCCTCTGCGTCTCTCAATGCCATCTACCCTCTACCGTATCCTCTACGCTCTTTGCATTCCCATGTCAACAAACCTTCAAACAACCCCTCACTATCCCCTCCTCTCAAAAAACACTTCCGTCATCAAACCTCTTAGCGCCAGACCAATTTTTAGAGTCAAAATCTCCTCGTAGCGTCCTTCGCCATTGCCCAGTAAACGGCGCCCTTCTCCAGGATCGTCCTAAGATTTTCTTCTGTTCGACTCGCCGTTTTACCAATGGCTGCCTCGGCATTACTCCTTACAACAATTGGCGTAACAAAAAAGCGGCACAGTCGCTGGCTCGAAATTAAGGTGAAGCTTCTGCATTATGAACACGTAAATACGTACGCTGAAGATGACTCTCGAGTGAGTGAGTCAAATGAGTATCACCTCCCCAGGAAATCAGCAGCTCTGGAGATAATTTTATTGGCTGCTTTGTTACACTCTCACACCCCCTTGCTAGCTGATGACTCTTTGCTGCCACGCATCCTGGCTGCCACGAAGCTTCAAACGGACTTCATACTTGGCGTACTTTCTTGCATGTGAATTGGATCCTACCTCAGCTTACTGGAGCTTCACATATCTGAAGCAGGAGCAGAAACACATCTCGGTGAAGAAACTTCCGATTGAGGTCGGAATGAAACATGAGCGAGCGGCATCTTTGCACAGACTAATTGTGACCGCTTAAACCTTACGATGCACCACTTGGAGTGACACCACTCAGTGACGGCTGGCTTACATCCTGGTCCCTGAGGCTTCAAGAAGAAATGAAGAGGCGGCCTCAGGAAAACTTAGCTCCACTGTCAAGTCGAGTCTGTCATCTTTTTTTTCTCGATGGTGTGAAAGCTTCGGTATGGCCCGTGCAAACAGCCGCGCGCTAGAGCGCTTAGCCTTATCTAATCTTATCTTATCAACGCCCTAAATTCCTGTTTCCGGCCGTTGTCGTGCCAGCGGTGACGCCAAGGGAAACTGGAGTAAACAGACTCCCGCTAGCATGGTAACGTCAACGCTCCGTCCGTTTATGAATCCACCAACTTAATCAGTTCTTGACTTTCTGCTCCACGATCTACTCTGTTCCTGCATCTACGATTTAAGCGAAAAGCATATCACCGAGTTTAGCATTATGGAACGGAAAGCGTCTCACAACCTCTTTGAGGTTTACTTACGACTTCGGCCTCCGCCTCCACGACATGGCGATGGGGATCGCATTCTTGACGTCGAGCCCGCTGAGGAAGATTCACACCCCACGCACATTATCTTGAACCCGCCGACCGATCGACGTAGGGCTATTGAGAAGTTCCATTTCACTCAGGTCTTCGAAGAAGACGCAACCCAGCTCGATGTCTTCCACTGTACAGAGATCGTGCCCTTCATTGAGGGCGTTCTGGCGCCCAAGGGTGGTGAAGGCACAGATGCTGTTGTTGCTACCCTGGGCGTTACAGGTTCAGGAAAGGTGAGTATCATGTCAACAATGAAACAGCAGGACTAATGGCCATAGACACATACTATCCTTGGTAGCAAGACACAACGCGGCTTGACACAACTCACCATGGACGTCCTCTTTCGATCAATCGGCGAAAACATGCTCGACCCCAACTCTGCCTTCTCAGCACAAGACTCTCTCCAAGCTATCGACGGTGCAGAGTCCTCCTTAACGGTCGCGAGTCACTTCTTCGATCCTCCATTCCGCGACTCGGTCAACTCGAGACCACCTACGCGCGCTGGTACACCTGGGCTTGTACGACCCCCGCCAATACCTTCTTTTGTCAACTCCCCTCTCATTCGCAAGGCCTCAAAGCTGGTCAACACCATCCCTGGCGCGTTTCCAAGCGATTGCGCACCAAGTCCGAAAAGTGTACGACTGGTTAGCGAAGCTGATGAGACGCGACACCTCAAAGAGCGATAGGATCGTTCTGTTGAGCGCGAGAGACAGCCATTGGGTAGTCTCACTGCTTCTCCCAGCCCATTGAATTGTCCTGCGAAGCCCAAGCGGGTTCTTCGATCCTTCATGACTCTCACAACCGCAAGTCGTGTAAAGAATGTTGCTAAACAAGATGTCAAGCCCGACCATGGACTCATGTCTCCCCCTCCTCCTCGACGAATCACCGTAAACCCTGCGACTCTCCCTCAGCTCCCCGATGTGAGCAATATCGACGTTTCATGCGATCCGACAGCCGAGCATGTCGTTATCATCTCCATGTACGAAGTGCACAACGACCGAATCTACGACCTCCTCACTCCAGCATATAAGTCGGGGGCGACAAAGGAGGTGCGACGACGTGCCTTACTGTTCAAGTCAACGGAACTATCACCAGACCGAAAGGTTGTTGCTGGTCTTCGAAAGATCATCTGCACAAGCTATAACGACGCCATGACAGTCATCGAGACTGGCCTGCAGGAGCGCCGAGTCACCGGTACCGGCAGTAACAGTGTTTCGAGCCGAAGTCACGGATTCTTTGTCTTTGAAGTTAAGAAGCGAACTCGTGGCAGGAGACCTGGACCTTGGGAGGGAAACAAGTTCACAATTGTTGATCTTGCAGGTAGCGAACGAGCGCGTGAGGCCAAGACAGCGGGTGCCACGCTTGCAGAGGCTGGTAAGATCAACGAGAGTTTGATGTACTTGGGCCAATGCCTACAGCAACAAAGCGAGGCTGCAAGCTCAAGCAAGGTGAGTTACACCTGACGCGATGGCGGACAATGACTAACATGCAGTAGCCAAATATCGTTCCTTTCAGGCAATGCAAGCTTACTGAGCTCCTCTTCTCCAACTCGTTCCCTTCATCATCTTCTCATTCTCACGCCCCTCGTCGAAACCCCCAGAGGGGTGTTATGATCGTCACTGCCGACCCTCGTGGTGACTTCAACGCAACATCTCAGATCCTGCGATATAGTGCACTCGCTCGAGAAGTTACAGTACCTCGTGTTCCTTCAATCACGACCACTATCCTCGCCCAACCACCACAGACGGGCAAGCGCTCTGTCAGCCCAACTAACCGCTCTGTTAGCCCAACACGACCATTCATGCCTCCAGGATCAGCAGGGTCGTATAGAAACTTCTCTCCTCCAATGAGCTCAAATGAACGTGCGACCATGGAGATTGCAGCGCTTGAGATCGCCCGCCTTAGTGAAGAAGCCGATCAATTGCGCGAAGAAGTTGATCGACAGTCTGAAGCACGTGTCGCCGCTGAGGCTCATCTTCTCACCATGGAAGACCGTATGCTTGATCTCGAGGCTGCCATTCGTGAAGAGTGCGCCATGGAGTTTGAGCAACGTCTCGCTATGGAAATGGCTCGCTGGAAGAACTCCATGGTCATTGAACAAGAACGTAGCGAAGCGCACTGGGACCGCAAAGTCGAAGTCCTTGAGCGTGGTCTTGCCTCTGACGATGACGGCGACAAGGAGAACGTCCTTATCGAAGATCTCGAAGAAGAAGTCGACCGTCTCCGTCGCGAAAACGGCATCCTCAAGCGTGAGCTCGCCTCCCGCAGTCCCACCAAGCGCAAGCCCCTCGAGGAGCGTGAAGACTTTGCCCCTAGTGCAAAGTCATCTCGTGGTGATCGAGGCGATAGTGTGACCAACTTGGGCAAGAAGCTGGAGCGCATGCGTGTTAGTGACAGCAAGGCGCGCCCAGTAGCAGCTAGCGGTAGTGGCAGCCCCAAGAAGATGCGCAAGTTGGGAAATAAACGATGGGAACATGAAGATGATGATCTGTCTTAGAATTACTAGCTTTATGAACGTGCTTTTAAAGGTCATGAATGGATGGTTGGTTGGTTTGTGTTATAGAATGGTTGGGTTTGGATGGGTCGGATAATGATGGAGTATACCCTCTGCGTAATGAATGTGTTCAAGTTCTTAGCATCGATCGTAATTCAGTTTTTGGATATTCATTTACATCATTGCCCTTGAGTGCTTGGTAGACTTTGTTTCTCATCAAACATCTTTGCTCCTTTGCGCCATATGCTAGATCGTAAGGTTCCACACGATTTCAAACATTGCCTTTGGATCCGTCTTCATCAACTTAAGTCGTGCATATGTAGCGCCCAAAGCCGCCTCTCGGTAGACCGGGGCATCCCTCATAGAAATGTTATCTGGAGTCACACACCATAACAAATGCCTAGGCGTCTTGCACTCTCTCGATATCTTGATTGCTCTCTCAACAGTCCCGACACTTACCCTTGCTCCTCTATCCAACATGAGACGCAAGCATTGTGTCACATGGATATTTACCTGCTTATATGCTCTCTCGGCACAGGCAATAGCATTAGCCAGTACTTCCTCCCATGCTGTTGTTCGGCGAAACCCGACTTGCTTGGTTGTTTTATTCGGTTTTGCTCCTCTGTCGAGCAAGAGCTTCATCATCGATGGGCCTCTTGAGTCTGTCAGATCTACGACCGAGAGGAGCGGTGTTATCAACACCTCTGGGTTTCCTTGTAGCCTCCAAAATATCGATGACATCAGGCCTTCTTTTGTCGGTGTTCGTTGGGAAGTTACAACAAGTCCTCTACGGTCTGCTTTTGCGCTAATATACTCCCGAACACCCATGACAGTTGCCAGGCAGAGGAACTCTTTCCTGGGATCGGATACATAATCATTCATCTCGATCATGGTCAATTTTCTCTGCCATGTGCCAGTGATATCTTTAAACCTCTTGGTTTTGTAATCAAATTGGCAGTCTTTGGCGCACTGATCCCGTAGATGATCCATAAGTTGCACAATTTCGCACTCTGGTGCCCCCAGAGCGTTGCCTGCGTGGCGTAGGCTTGTAGTAAGGTGATATTGGAACATGGAAGGGCCAAAATGATCCGTTAATTTTCTTCTCATCCAAAACTTGGCCATAGATGCATGACCTGCCGAGATTCTGAGATTGGGATTGAATGGCGTAGTGAGATAACTCTCGAGCTTTTCCTGAGTACCAGGACCGTTCAAAAACTCAAAAAATGTTCTGTGAAGATACCCCACACGGCCTCCGTAAATTCTGGCTACACCTTTAAACACATTATTTCCGTCTGCATTATAGAAGACCTGATTCGGGTCTTCATTGGCTTCAAGGAGGCCTCTGCAACGACTAACGAGACGACGACGCATGTCTTCGAACCGGCCAAGCATTTCTTCAGGAGGGACTGCACAAGGGTCCTCGTGGATGGCTCGGTGCAAGAACTTGACCTCATCCGCATACCACAACACGCGCAGCCAGGGTGGTTCGTTGCACGCGTACACTAGCTTGAAGAGCTGGGCGGCATGTTCGCGGTACAATGGGTCGATACTTTCGATAATTCTCTCGTACAGCTCGTCCATCTCTGCGGGGAGCAGATTTAACCTGTTTTCGAGATCTTCAACGCGATCACCTGCCATTATGCCAGCCAAGAGTGAGGCTACGACGATTGTAACCCATAAAAATACACCACTGGCTTTGTCCGCAATGGAATGGCTGAGATTACTGGCGAACTGGGGCTGCATCTTCTGAAATCGTTTGAATTGGAAGTTTGCTTCAAACTTGGAAACAACGTACTTTGTGATGTCGTCGTAGGTGAGGTCTTCCATTTTAAGCCTGGGATAGTCTCCGAATGCATTCTCGAACTCAGTCCAAGGACGGCTTGAGACGCAAACTTTGATTGGAAAGGATATAAACTCTTGTATCAGAGATATTAGAGCGTTACAATCGCCATCGAACTCATCTAAGCCGTCAATAAACAGGGCGAGCTTGGCTCGAGTGCTGATGTGTCTAACAGCCTGACGGAACATGTCACCAAGTTCATCTGGGCTCAAGTGCCTAGGGTCTTCGTTGAAGATACATAATGATTCCCAGCGCGACGGAGCAACGAGCGGTATAACATATGGGTGCGCACGAAAAAGCTGAACGAGCAGAGTGCGGAACAGGCCCTCTTGACTCGCCTGCATGTCCGATCCAATGGCCCAAAAATGGAATGAGGCAATGGTAAGGGTTTGTTCACCCGCCCATTGTTGTAAATACCCCTCACATCGGTTTTGTTGTGTAGATTGGTCGATGGGCTGGAGTAGATACTTCATTAGCGTAGACTTTCCAGAGCCTGGCTTTCCCGTGACCCAGTAGAGGCTATCGTCGGATACGAGCCATTCTTTGAACCTGATTGATGAAGCAGTAGCGTCGTTGTCTTGGAAGATCCAGCGAAAAGTTCCTTTGTGAGCATCCTTGATCGTGAGTTCCCTCTCTTGTATAGTGTCATACCGGATTCTTGAGATGAAGATCTGTTCCAGCTGTTTTCTTCTGCGAGGTGACAATTGAATGGTTGACGAGTCTGGTGGGCTCTGAGCCTCGGGATTGTGTATACGGGTAATCATGGCGTCTATGAACTCAGACTTGATCTTTTGTCGCTCGTGAAGACCGCCTGTCAGGTACTCCAGTGCCAAAGAGCCAAAACCTTGAACATCATTCGTACCAGAAGCATCCCCCAAAGATTTGATGTCGGCTCTGAGGGCGCGCATTTCCAGTAGCATCTCCATCTGATTTTCCAGCGTCTCTCTTGCAGTGGCTCGCAGGTTGACGGACAGGTAAAATGTCAAGTCAGCTTTGACTTCATTTAACCTGGTTTCCAGACTTTTCAGTCTATCTTCCTTCCAAAGAATCAGCCATGCTTTCCTCAAAGCATCGCGCTTCCGTCCGTGGTCAGTTTGTTGGATGCGCTCCAGGGAGTCAAGCATTTCTTTCGAGATTACTTCACTTTTCTTTGCCAATGCGCATATCGCTGTATCTGTACTTGATCCGGGTTGACATATGGCCTGTAGCCCTTGTTGAGCATCTTGCAGGCTTTTTGACGAGACATGCAAATCTTCGAGGCCATTAGAAAAGTCATATTTCGATTGCCTGACAAGCCAGAGGGTTGTGATGAAGCGTAAGCCGAAGTCGATGACCTGCAACACGCTCGCCGCTGCACCAAGGGCAGCCAACTCGGCCATGGTGAAAAAGCAAATGGTATAAAGTGGATATGAGAGTCAGAAAATGGCAGGATAATCGGCGAAGTCATACAGCGTCAAACCTGAGAATGTCCAAGTAATTTGGAGATGGCCTGTCATTTCTCCTACTTCTGGGAGCCTTGTGGTTTATCCGGGCTGAAAGACCCAGGAGGGTGAAGGCAGCCCAGGCTGTACAGCCATAGCCTCGCCCATTGATTCGTTAGACAACAAGTGGCTTGCATGGTTGTGAATTCTCGACCACTGTTCGAGGTTGGCGTCGCGACCAAAAAAGGGGCACATTTTTGGAAGAATAATTCCAATCCTGTTGATGTGATTGTTATTATGTCGGATGTCTGGTCTGGCCTGGCAGGCTGAGATGAGAAGAGTGTGGTCTGAGTTAAGAAGAAAGAACAAGTTGGTAGGCTATTTGGTTAGCTGGAGGTCAATACTTATTTGGCGTTCCTGAACTGGGTATTTGAAACCCAATGGTACGAAGAGATTTGAGGTTTAGGTAAGGAGTCTATCATGTTTTGAGCAGCACTCCTTACTAACAATTCTCTGATAATAACGGAGTCTCCCAAATACAGACCCGGCTTGCGGGACCTGGCGATCATGGGTGGGCGAGCGGGTTTAAGACGGGTATCAGCAGTGGACCCTGAATTCTTCGACGACTTCCCTAGACTTCTAGGTTGCAAAATCGTTTGGTGTCAGATAACAAGTGCCGAAAGGTACTTTATGCTCTTGAAGGACTTTGGTCCATGGGGGTAACTTTCGAAACACCATGCAAAGCATCAGTGGCTCAAAGGACCACGTGATCGGTACCACGGAGTCGAGGCATCCAGGGGGCTGAGAAACAAGCCCAAGACAGGAAGTAAGTTTGGAAGGATGTTGCTTACAGGTAAATGCCGTTCTTGAATCATGTACGAATGCTCATAGGTCGAACAATCGCAATACGACAAAAGATAGTAAGCTCACCTCGTTGGCGATACGCCTTACCGCCCCGCCGAGTAGCACTGCCCCAACATTGAAACGTAATAGCTGCCGCACTGCGATTGTTGGCTCTATGTCTATACCTATTCTCGGGCCTGTTGGTAGCAGTTCTGTAACAGATAAACGGACCCTCGGAGCCGGTCTGAGCCCGTGAATTCTATACCGGCCGGGATCCCCGGACGTGATCCACAGTAAAGCCACAAGGGTACAATATCAGCGCTTATTCTTAAGTTTTAAGATACCAAGATATAGCAAAAAGTCAAAGAGATGGACGCAGAAATGACGGTTACATTATTCACGTGTGTAACGGCTGTAGAGTTCAGTGGGCAAATTGCAATCATGCATTTGTGTAAGAGGCGTTCGTCACGCACAGTATAAAAGGGACATTTCTGGGTAAAGAGGGGGGGCCAGTTGATGCCTGGCGAAACGTGGAGAAGTGCTGTATGCGACACTGTTTGAACTGTATCAACGGTGCACTGGTCTGGTTGCAGCTGAGACTGGAGGTTGGTCGCATGACCGACTTACTTGACTTTACTTGGCCTTTGAAGCTAATCCATCCCAAGTCGGTTCCTCCTCTTTTTCCTTTCTTCTCTCACAACACAACCTGACAGTCTAGTCTATCTTGTTTCCTCTCCTCCATATTCATATCGCGCAAGACGAGAGCAGAGCTGCAAACGCCAGAGTGTCATCTCACTCTCACCTCCTGCCAAGACTTGACGAACTGTGCGTCTGTCGTCATTTTTATAGGAAGAACCCGCCCTTGAGACCAACGCGCCCAAATCCACCGGCCGCCGTCATTCCTCAGCCCTCTCGCCCTCTCGCCCTCACGCCCTCAGCGCTTGCGCAGATCCATCAACCAACTCGGTCCAGTTCTCGTCGCTTCTGTTTTCTCACTTTTTCTCCCTTGTATCACCACCACCAGGGATTAAAACTCGCATCGTGTCCCGTCTATCGTGTCCCCGATATCTCGATCTCTCTCCCATCTCTTATCGCCATTTATCACTTTTTTTTTTTTTTTCGATATGACGTGGGAACTCAACCAGAGGCGGTTCATCCGCTCCATCAACTCCAAGTACATCTATGGTCGCATCGTAAGTCACGCCCTGTTTTTCCAACTCTATGATCCGTCGCCACTTTAGCTTCCCCAGTATTTCCCCAACTACTGTCCAGCTCTATCGTCATCGCTACAAGCTCTTTTTTTTTTTTTTCGCTTGTTCATGACATAACTTTGCGCAATATTTTTCTTTCTTTTCTTCAACTCTGTTTTTTTATTTACAGTCTTGTCCTTCTTTCATTGTGCTGTTAGGCCTTCTTTGTGCGACTCGACTCGACGCTGACGACATCATCACCAGCCTCTTCTGCATACCATCGTCTTCTTAATCGAAATGGCCTTTATCGCAAGACTGACAGCTCGATTCAACTCGTACTATGACGAGCGACCACGTACGTTACCTTAATCTCTACCGCCCGATACCATATAACTGACACCCACCAGTCATGACAATGATGGTTACAAACGCCATCCTCGGAGGCGTCGCCGACACAGTCGCCCAGTCAATTACAGCCATCCGCGAACGAGCTGTCCGCCAGCCCGGCGGCCTCAAGAAGAACGACGGCATCGCCATTGAGATTCATGAGCTCGACCGCAAGAACCCCTTCTACGATCGCGACTTGATCCCCGATTCGGCCGGTCTTCCCCCTCCTTTCGACTTCGAGCGTCTCACTCGCTTCATGGCATATGGTTTCTGCATGGCTCCCGTGCAATTCAAGTGGTTCCGCTTCCTCGAGCGAATCTTCCCCGTCACCAAGACAAGCGCTTTCGTCCCCGCTATGAAGCGCGTTGCTTTCGATCAGCTTATCTTTGCGCCGTTTGGTTTGGCTGTGTTCTATACCACTATGACTATTGCTGAGGGTGGTGGCCGTCGTGCCATTTCGAACAAGCTTAGGGATATGTACATCCCAACTCTCAAGGCCAACTACCTTGTGTGGCCTGCTGTGCAGATTGTCAACTTCCGATTGATGCCTGTTCAGTTCCAGCTGGTATGTCAACATTATTTTGGACTCTGGAATACAGCTTGCTAACGTATTTGCAGCCCTTTGTATCGACAATTGGTATTGCTTGGACAGCATACCTGTCCCTGAGCAATTCATCCTCTGACTAAGCCCGCTCCATGTTCTTGTGAATGTTGTCAATTGGCCTCGAACTAGTTGCTGGCCTATGATGTCGGCACATTGAATCGCGTCGACTGATTGAGTCTTCGCATAGAATCGGCGTTGGGGTTCCATTTATATACTACATGATTTGGCAATGTGGCTTCAAAGCCTGCGATTGAGAGTTTGAAACTCTAACATTGCTCCAGCAATCGCCTCGCACGGCATCGGTTTTTCATATTTCGGATGGGATACGGACCACGTTTAGATTAATATCTTGGGTCTCGTTTGGAGTTTCGGTAGAATTTAAAATGACAATGAATTGATCTTTAATGATTGCGTTTGCCTGTGCAGTTGCTGGTCCCCTTGTTTTACGAGTATCAAGCATGTTGCTTGTTGGAAGATGAAATTGAACATGAATACGAATCTCGCGGTGAGAGAGGTGTCGGGATATAAGTCATGCTATGATATAAAGCCATAAGTAATTGTTGTATTGTAGGGCTGACGATCCGGGATGGGACTCGGCCGTTAAAAGAGCCAGCCTCTGGGTTAAATGGGGATTGCATGGGAACCCAGCAAGGTGTGTGGCCTGTCTCAATATAATTGACCGAGATAGTTGAGTGGTCTGAGGATTTCTGTGGCAATGGTGTTTACGATTTACCATAGAGGAGTGAGTAATGGAAACGTGTATCAAGCTTTGACTATCAGGTCAGCTAATGGAGGGCATTCCAACATGGGTTTCTCTCAGCTTCCATCCATGCTAGCTTATACCTCATATCATGCATCTTGGTATTGCCTATCCATTACCTACAAAGTCAACAAGGTACCGTAACTGTACGTAAAAGGCGTGGTTCTCGGCGGTGTAGCCCGGTCCGCGTCTCTCCGGGTATGCCGCATCCGCATCGCCAGAAGCCGGAGGGTCATGCCCGTAACCCGGCGATGTTTTAATGTCAGAGGATAATAGGTATCTGTAGGGTATGTGAAAGTCGAGTCCGTGCTTCAGGTTGAGTGATTTGGAGGGAGCAAGTGAAGTGGATTTGCAGGAACTAGACCGAGACGACACCGATCATGTCATATCATGGATAATAGAGTTAGACCGGTGATAACAAGACAACTCACGCCAGATTCATGGCTAAAGTGTTTTGTTCAGGGGCTTTCACGGGCCTCATCATCCCACCATCTGCGAGTGCAGCCGTGAAAGCCCCGCCAACGCCAGCGTCATCGCGTTGAGATTGACCCCCACCTTAGCCGCAGCAGCATTATTTACTGCCAGACGGTCCCCTCCAACATAAAGTCTCTTCTCCCCTCGACACCAACTCCAGACCTCAATCCTTATTCTTTCATCTTACAAACCGCAATCATGTCGCTGTCTAACAAGCTCTCTATCACTGACGTCGACGTCAAGGGCAAGCGCGTCCTCATCCGAGTAAGTCCTGAGAAAAGACAAGAATTGCCCCGCCATCAAGATCAACGGACGGTTGAGCTTGGTTGAGCTCCCCGCATCGCATCATATCATCATGTCATGAACAATCATCGACGCAATTGCACAAGAAGAAACCTGCATTCATTCAATTGTCTAGTTTTCATTTCAGCTACAAGCACCAGACGCAACTCTCCCAAGCATTGACTTCACATCTTCAATAAAGCCTCAACAATACCCCGCCATCCTCGACTCCAGCTAACAAAACCCCTCTCAGGTCGACTTCAACGTCCCTCTCGACGCCGACAAGAACATCACCAACAACCAGCGCATTGTCGGTGCCCTCCCCACTATCAAGTATGCCCTCGAGAATGGCGCCAAGTCTGTCATCCTCATGTCCCACCTTGGTCGCCCCAACGGTGCCGTCAACGAGAAGTACTCCCTCAAGCCCGTTGTCCCCGAGCTCGAGAAGCTCCTCAGCAAGAAGGTTACCTTCGCCCCTGACTGCGTCGGCCCTGAGGTTGAGGAGATCGTCAACAAGGCCGAGGATGGCGCTATCATCCTCCTCGAGAACCTCCGCTTCCACATTGAGGAGGAGGGCTCTTCCAAGGATAAGGAGGGTAACAAGACCAAGGCCGACAAGGCTCAAGTTGAGGCTTTCCGAAAGGGTCTGACCGCCCTTGGTGATGTCTACATCAGTGAGTATTCCAATTAGACACTGTCTCATATGGTGCAAGCTAACAAAAAACAGACGACGCTTTCGGCACTGCTCACCGTGCTCACTCTTCCATGGTTGGTGTCGATCTCCCCCAGAAGGCCTCCGGTTTCCTCGTCAAGAAGGAGCTTGAGTACTTCGCCAAGGCCCTCGAGTCCCCTCAGCGCCCCTTCCTCGCCATCCTTGGTGGTGCCAAGGTCTCCGACAAGATCCAGCTCATCGACAACCTCCTTGACAAGGTCAACACCCTGATCGTCTGCGGTGGTATGGCCTTCACCTTCAAGAAGACCCTCGAGGGTGTCTCCATCGGTAACTCTCTCTTCGACGAGGCCGGCTCCAAGACTGTTGGCAAGCTCGTTGAGAAGGCCAAGGCCAAGGGTGTCAAGCTCGTCCTCCCTGTTGACTACATCACTGCCGACAAGTTCGACAAGGACGCCAACACTGGCTACGCCACCGACAAGGACGGTATTCCCGACGGCTGGCAGGGACTTGACTGCGGCGAGGAGTCCGTCAAGCTCTACAAGGAGGCCATCGCCGAGGCCAAGACCATCCTCTGGAACGGTCCCGCCGGTGTCTTCGAGTTCGAGAAGTTCGCCAACGGCACCAAGGCCACCCTCGACGCCGTCGTCGACGCTGTCCAGAAGGACGGCAAGATCGTCATCATCGGAGGTGGTGACACCGCCACCGTCGCCAAGAAGTACGGCGTCGAGGACAAGCTCAGCCACGTCTCCACCGGCGGTGGTGCCAGCTTGGAGCTCCTCGAGGGCAAGGAGCTGCCCGGTGTTACCGCTCTGTCGAGTAAGTAAATAATATCCACACCTGTTGGAATACGATGTATATGAACCTGTTGATGACGGGCTATGAAAATGGAAAAAGGTCGGGCTGGAAGGGCTAGTCTGTAGCAAAGACAGAGCAAAGCAAATAATTAAATACTAAATACCAATCAATAGAGGCGTGAAAGCGCCATAAAAACTTTACCTACTGTTTGAACGAGTCTTTTGCTAAGTGCGGTTGTATTAGTGATTAGCTGGAATGATGGTTCTTCTGATCTATGCCCCAATTGCTGTTGTATCATGTCTCATGAAACGCTCATGCCCGAACGTTCGGCCTCCCAATCCAATACGGTCGCTTGATACGAGGACATCCAAGAAAGATAATTTCCAGGATATTGGTTCGGTTCTTCGTTCTGGTCAAGCATTCCACTGCAGTCTAAATCCGACATCATGTGTGTCACCATTCGTGGTTGAAGAGGTTTCGTCACCGCCAGGTCCTTGACCTCCAAGAACTTTGGCGGTCTGGGAATGATCATTATATTGTGTATTTCTAAGCGCTTATAGCTATCTTAAGAGCATATAGCACCACTTGTTCTCTTTTCTCGTTTCGCTGGGAACTCGATAACGTCCATTTCTTTAACGGATACTCAGATCCCAAATCCTTTGCGACTCCCTATGTTCTTCGCTTGCCAAGTTCTTAATTCGTTCGCTGTTGGGTCGTTACAGTCCATGCTTCCTTAGCCTCGTTTGTGGGAGGCTCGTGTTCCATTCATCGCAGACATTATCCATTCCATACTTTGCGGCATTTCGGGGTATAGCATAATGTTCAAATCGGTGGGGAATTTCGCCCGGCGGCCGGTGAATGCCATCATAAGTCGAACGCAGAGAATCAGGAAACGCAAGGAAACTCGATACATTCGGAGCTATCGTTGACGATTCTATCGACGCTTGGCAGCCTCGACCTTCTTGAGTTCTTCCCTGTACATCAATTAGATCCTATCAATAAACAAAATGTATGTGCTGCACGAACCTCAGCTGTTGCGAGAAGTCGTCGCTTGTGTCGTCGTCATCCCAGCTCTCCTCCCAAAGGTGCTTGGTCTCGCCGCTACCCTTGGCAGCCTCAGTCTGATCCTCTGGCCAGTCTGTACCTGTGTTAGTCACTCCAAGAAAACATTGAGATGGAGGCGAGCGCACCATCGACGGGGAAATCCTCGAACTCATCGTCCTCGCCGAGAGCGGCGGGCTTCTGCTCTGGCTTCTGCTCGGCAGGCTTGTCGTCTGTGGTCTTGGGATCTGTGGAGGCCATTTTGAATGGTGTGTGAAAGAAAGTTCTGGGATTAGACAGAAAAGATAGTGTTCGTAGTATGAATGATTGGCAGGCGGAAGTAGAGCTGTGGGTGATAAGAGGCTATGGATAGCTTGCTTGATGATGATGCGGTAGCTGGAGCCTTGCGAGGCGAGAGGTGGGGCGGCTGAGCGGAAAAAGGATCGGCCGTTGTTGGGGATGCAGGGTAGCTGCATTGGAGTTTGGGCCCATACATTAGATGGAATAAGGGACAGAGTAATGCATAAGACAGTTGAGTATAGTTGAAATGAGGTGAGGTTATTATTAATTATTATTTTATATCGGCTTATCTCGAGGTGTGGTGTATGTGTTGTAAAGTCAGTCAATTGTCTTCTCTTGAGCAATCCTGTCTTCCAATTACACCAAACACTCAACAACAACCCAGTTAGTCCTTTATGGGCATCAGTACTTTTAGTGCAAAACTCAATTGGAGACAAGACAAGGTCGAGAGAAACAACGAGAATTAGCTATTAACAAGGAAACAAAAAACAAGGGATTAAATACCCAAAAGATCAAAGACTAATTTTGTTAGAACTGGCAAAAGGAATCTCTTGCGAGATGTTGTATGCTTGCGACCGAGGGGAATCGAACCCCTCTCTAACGCTTGGAAGGCGTTAATGCTAACCACTACACCACGGTCGCTGGTGGATTGTTGTAGATCTCGCTAATGTTTGAGCTTATATTTACAACACCCTTGTAAAGCATGCTTGGCCAATCGCGAACTCTCTAGTTGAGAACGCTCTTAATTGATGTAACCTGTTTGAAGAACGAATGTCGCAGAACCTTCTATTTCCCTTCTATAATTCAACGTGTGCCAATGAGTCAAAGGACAACCTTCGTCGCGTTCCTTATGGTGGTGCCATGACCAGCCAGCGTCCTTCAAAACCACTGAACTCCTCCTCAATAAGTCTGGATGTGCTTTCCCATGGCACCCGAAACGCTCCAGAGTTGAACATGGGAGAATAAATGGTCGGTGCTGCTTCTGATGTCTGTCCTGCTTCCGAGTCCAACAGCGCCCTCATCACCTTCAACGCCGCCCGCGTCTGCGCCAGAATCTTCCCTGCACTATCCTTCCCCGGCTTTCTTGTCCTTGGATTCGGTCTTCCGTATCCGTAACTGGTAAAAAGGCATACAATATGTATCTTTGGAGCTCCTTTGGCCACGTCTGAAGGCTGGGGTGGAATGATATAACACTGCCCAGCCAGACTTGGTGATGGCCACCGTGAAGACGCGTCAGTTATGGCTGCGTTACAGAACTTCTTGTATTCTTTGCAAGCTGCTGGGAATACAGTCGCGAGTTCAGCTGCGATCCCAGCGCCCCACTCGGCGATGCAATTTGTTGCGTGGACGAGGTATATATCTGGAGGGAGGGATCGAATGGCGTTGAGGGACGTTGCCTCTAATGCAAAGACTGGAGCTGCCATTTTCTTGATCCAATTGAATAAATGGAAGGGTTGACTTTGGTAGTTTTCTTTGGGGATGAGGTAAATGTCTCTTTATAAGTCCATGATCTGTTCTTGGCTGCGTAAACAACTTAGGCGTGACTCATAAGCAAGACCGCCAGCCTTGCACTTCCGTCAATTGACGGAAGTCGATAAATAGTAATGCCAGATTCAATAACGAAATGAGATGGATATGCCTGAAAGTGCACTGGCCTGTGCTCTGAATTGAAGTCGAGATCAAGGCCCCCCAAGGTCCTGCTCCCCACTGATGACTCTTCGCCGCCCAGGATGGGATGAACTCTTGGGCGGTTTCAATGTCGCGTCCGTCGACCTTCTTTCCGGAGATCTTTGGGCAGTACTCCATAATTTAATGAGATCTAGTGTTCCACTGAATTTGTGGACTTGAACTCTTCAATGCTGTTCATGAAGCAGTTCATGTATGTCCACAGTCTCAATCTACTAGACAGCTCTCGTACAGCTACAACACAAACGCAAAGACAGAGAAAAACATCTTCAAAGCATATATGATTCAACCGAATCTCTTCTTCTGAGAGAACAAATTGGATAGTGAATTATTCTAAGGAGAAAGGTAGACCAACTAGTTGTTTTCTCACTCAGTCAGATTGCTCGGCCCAACCACCTGCCAGACCTCCAACTGTTGCAACACATTTGTGGCTGTCACTACACTCTGCCATGATCAAATTTATCGAATGAATTGTATATGAAATGGCTTTTATTCATTATTAGAACCTCAGTCCACGCCCAGCCTTAGCCTCACTACTCGGCAATTGGCAATGTCCGTATACCGAGCTCTGGTTGCATTTGCCAACAAGGTTCGACCGTTGTTCGGACCTAGAACGCAGCTTACAAATTGCTATGAATTATGAAATGATATGACGGAATAGAAGGGCAGTGAATATATAAAGGATTGGGGGAACATGGTAGGATGAGTTGAGAGTGTAGCCACTACCCTGACTCTCATAGTACACCATGGTCCCAATTCAGGCTGTAAGAGAGTCTAATACTCTCTACCCAAAGGACTTGTTGCCTTATTTATAGGTCTGACATCAGGGATATGACAGAGCGCGTTGGAACAGCTCGTTCAACACGCACCAGCTCCTCGCATCTACACAGTCGCTCGCCCACAAACGGCCCCGTCCTACGAACGTCTCTTGACCAAACTGAGAGAGTCAAACCCCAGTGGGACCTACAATTTCATCAACGCCGAAGTGTCTCTTATACCCGAAGTCAAAAAAGTTGTCGATGTTAACGAGCAGGCTGAGACCAAGCTTGACATTCTGTTCCTTGTTGGGGGTCGTCATGACATCATCGAAGGCCTTGATCCGTCAATGAAAACGTGATACTACTCTCGTATACGAGCTGTACATCAATTGATCCCTCTTCTTAACAAAGTTGACAGCCCACGCGTCATCTCTGTTCTGGCTGGAGGATTGGAAGCACCACTGAACGAGGAAGACTTGGATCTGCGCGACCCAAGCAACTGGACAGCTTGGACCTCATCTTTGCACTCAGCTCCTATGGGGACACTATCGCTCGAGAGGCTTTCTCGTGAAAACCCTCGTATCAGTATGGTGCACCGGTGCCCCGGACCTGTGCCTACGCCTGGGTTGGCCAAACTTGCAAAGGCTAGCCAAGCACCGCCCGAGAATGGGATGAGTCAGGATGAAGTGGGCGCCCGTGCTCTGTTTCTTGCCATGAGTGATCGCTACTCTGTTTATGTAAGCCTAGTACCTGCTTCTGAAGGGGGTGAGTTGGTGAAGAAGTCAGGTGGGGGGATCTTTCTGGTTAACCCTAAGGGCGAGAGTACGGACAACGAGGACGTGTTAGTAGGACTGAGAGAACGGGATGTTGACCAAATTGTTTGGAAGTTTACAGAGAAGATCTTTGCAACTAATGCTTAGGCTCTATGGGTCAGAAAATATGACTGGGCATAAGGTTCGGTAGTAGTGTAACTGCTAAGGCTCCGGGCTTGATGGGTGTTTTGGACCAGACTGTTCAGACCAATACATACCATGAAAGAATAAACCACGGTAACTTGAATTTAAGAGGTTCAACGGGACTTTTTATTTATAGAGATGTCATTTGAATGGTAAGACCTGGAGTGGGTGGTCCACCCAGGCCCGTGAACTCCAGGCTCGAGCCCAGGGAAACTTAACATGATATTAACCTCAACATAAACTTCCACCACGTACCACACAGCCCAAAATAGACTGCACATGCCTACGAGGTAGCCTTATATATTTATTTAACTACAATCCCAAATAGAGCAGTGCGATGACGGAACGGCAGCCGCCGATGTCCTGAGCACTGCTACGTAGGTCCTTGACACCACGTGTTGTCGGTTCAACTCCCATCCCTGATATAAAGAAAAAAAGAAAAAAAAAAAAGCGAAATGTAGAAAATTAAAGTTCCATATCTTCCAACTAGTGATTGTCATCTAAATTACCATGTATCTTCTCACATCTTTATTATTTTGCCTGTTGTATCCAATTTTGACTTCCCGTAGACTGCTCCCCGAACCCTCAGGCGCTCTGGTACGGATGAAAAGCCAGTTTTTCCCAATATTGAAATCACCGGATAAGAGACAAAAGTTCCTAGACGCTTTTAGTATGAGGTTTCTCAAGGCACTAGTCGCATACCTGTAGTCTTCCCATGTTCTCATTCGCCTGCCCGCTATCATGAGGCGAGAGTAAGAGCCCAGCTAGATGTTTCTTTGACTCTTGTACCTTGATAACTTGCTATCGCAGTGTCAGAGACGCCAAG
This sequence comes from Fusarium concolor, assembly GCA_013184415.1. Taxonomy (NCBI): domain Eukaryota; kingdom Fungi; phylum Ascomycota; class Sordariomycetes; order Hypocreales; family Nectriaceae; genus Fusarium; species Fusarium concolor. Next base: position 18,905 of record JABCJY010001156.1, read on the forward strand.
GCTACAAAGAAGTAACCCACCTGTTCGAAAGAGTCCCGCACAAAGAATCGCACGGTAGTCACCTCCTGTGTTTGTCCGATGCGATGAATGCGCGCGAGCGCTTGCTCCTCGAGAGTCGGGTTCCTGAACCATTAGCCATTTATCCAATGACAGAGAGTCAAAATTACCAATGGGGTTCCATGAGATAGGCTCTAGTAGCTTCGGTCAACGTGAGGCTGAAGAGTATTAGTGGCTTTGTGACAGGAGCTGACAAAGGATCACCTACCCAGCTGCACCGCAAGATAGAGTCAACAGCATAACGCGAATGTCTGGATTATGCCTGAACCTCTCTACAATATTTTGTCGTTCATTTTGTGGAACTTTGCCATCGAACCGTACGCTGGGGATTGATGCCTCAGACAGGCCAGCTTCGACAACATCTAGGGTCAGCCTCCATGTTGAGAACACAATGCTATACACTGAGTCAACAACCATTATGAAGGAGTAGGATGATACTTAAACATACCATTTCTCATTCAGCGGAAGAGTTTTGATGTCCGTGATGAGCGCTTCAACTTTGGACGGCAGACATTTGGTTGTCTGCGGCTGCGTGTCAAGTAAACTTGCTTCAAGAGCATTGCCGCTCGTTGAGACGTGAGCCATGGTACAGCAAGGGTTGTGGCCACATCCAACGTTCTGCTTGGTGCTATGGGTACAGTCTGTACAAACGAAAGTTAAGCATCTGAAGAAGATAGGGTTCTGAGTCGTTGTTGTGGAGTCTTCAAGGAGTGTCTCGGTGATGTCAAGGGTAGACCAGCACAGCGAACAGACCATCGGTCCCATATCCTGCTGCATATTAAAGGTGCTTTGCGCAACCTGGACCCAATCACCGACCTGCGAGTCTTGTGCTAACTTGGTGTGTCTTGAGTTATAGTGTAATCCCAAGTTGCACACGAGTCGTAATGACTCGATTTGCTGTAAGACGTTGACGTAGGCTCCGGATTTGGATACATCAGAGTCTCTCTTCAGAGCCTCATCTATACTGATAATGGTTTTCTGGCGTAGCCTTTCGTACAAAGCTCGTTCCTCGGCGCGAAAGTCGACAGGGCATTGAAGGTCTTGCCTGGGAGGGAGGTTGACTGCTCCCTTGTCCCGTCGAAGCACAAGACACTTGGACAGCCTTTTGAGTCTCTTGATGGCCTCTTCATATTGACCAGTCTTCCAGAGTCGTGAGATATCAACGTCGAAACATTTTCGATCGGTATAAGGGTGGGCCCTGATGAACTTGAATAGAGTCGCAAGGTCCCCTAGACGGTTCTGGAGAGGGGTACCGGTGACAGCCCACCGAGACCTGGAATCCAGCGCGCAAATGGCTCGAGACATCCTTGAGTTAGCATTTCGAATGAGGTGGGCTCTCATCGTTAGCTTGAAAGATACCAGTTAATCATTATCGCAAACAGACCTTCGTCAAGGATGACTCTTCTCCAACGCACGGAGAAGAGGATAGAACTCTTCGCTTTACCTGACAGATTCCACTCCGCAGATATGGTGTGATATGTTGTCAATACAATATTCGCCTGCTCAATCTCCGCGATAGATATCAATCTTCCTTCTCGGTAATGTCGTCGACAGGAAAGGCCACGCTCGAGAACATGCCTGTTGCATATTAGCTCTGCTTCTTGAGTGGAGTGTCGATACTGACTCGGAGAGTTGCTCTTCCCATGTTCCCATAACTAAGATGATTAGTTCAGCCAGAAAACCACAAGCTGCGAGTATTGGCTTACGCGGAGGCGGCACGACAATTAGAGTAGTCGGGACACTAGGGCAATCGCCTTCGTCAATATCCATATGGGTATCGTCACTGTCCAAATCTGTAGCGGTTAATGCGATCATCGTCAAAGTTTTACCAAGTCCCATAGGGTCTGCCACAATGCCTCCATAACACTGAAGAGGCTCATCGGTCTGCGACACATTGGATACTCGGTTCAAAAAGCTGCAACATGATACGGTAAGTAATGTATATGCACACGGGAGAAAGCTGTTACTCACAATCGCCCATGATCCGTGTCCATGATCTCCCAGACGTCTGGCTCTTCGTCGAAGAACGCCCACCCCCGTTCACGACGCAGCATGAATGTCAGTGCTTGCTTCTGATGTCTGATGTTTCGTTAGGTATGTGACCAGGTACAGTTTGAAGAAGAATGCTTGCCTTCTGAGTTCCCGTTTGATGACTGATGGTTGTGGTGCTTCGTCCAAGCTCTCATGACTGCTCAGTTCATCCAATAGGTCCGGCTGTTGAGCGATGATCTCTAACTGGAGGGATTTTGAACTTTGGGAAATGACATCGGATAAGAGAGGACAAGACATAAGATCATCTGCAGAGAGTCGATGAGGATTGCAGTACCGGACATCACGGTGACATTCTCGAGGATCTTGGAGGTAGACTTGGTAGTCCTCAAACCAGGGACCGATCTCCTCGAAAAGCTCCAGTGGGCCATAGACAGTAATCTCCAAGGTGCAAGGGATAGTGGAGAGGCTACGAAATGGCTTCTGTGCTTCAGTAATCTGCGAGTCGCTGACGGTGCAAGCGGTATAGAGATCGAGGGACTTCTCATCGAGAAGCCCTTGTATCATTTGACCATGCTCCGACAGGATTTGTCCGGTGACCTTTTGAGGCTCAACAGAAGAGAAGAGGGTTGAGGAGTCCAATTGAATGTTGAAGACGGACATCGACAACTCGGCGATAGCTTTATGATCGCATCTTGCAGCAATTGACGGAATCTGCGAAGTTAGTTCCTAAATGCGAGGATGATGATGCTTATGCTTCTCACCATACCAAAGCACACCATCTCCGACAAGTTATCCTCTACCTCTTCCGTATCGGATGTATTTTCAATCGGCAGTGGATTTTCCTGGGCTATACTCGCTCCATAATCAGTCGAACGCTGTAGCATGTGTGCATAAGCTGCGTTTGTCCACTGTTGGTCGCCCTGGTAGGGAGGCCAATGAGTAGCGGCAGCTTGAGCGGGAAATGGCAACAGCCAAGGATGGCAAACTTGATTAGGATTTTGCTGCATCAGAATGTCTGAAGGAGCGGGCGAAGCCTGTAAACTGGGAAGCCAGGGATTGACTGAGGCGCTAGTAAAGTTGCTAAAGGGATACTGATGCACTGTAGTAGGAGCCTGGCAATAACCCATGGGAAATCCCACATTGAATGTGCTTCCAACTGAAGTATTTTGTGTAACCGACTGAGTGTTAGTGTGAGGCGTTAGTATCAACTGATGGTTATGATATGTTCCAGACCCGAATTGAGTTGCGGCCGCTAAAGTAAACTGGGACTCTGTCGCGCCAAATGATGTCTGAGATCCAGCGCTTGTTTGTGGTTGAGGTTCTAGGTAGTTGGCGTTGTAATGTCTAGTCTTATGGTCGTTTTCATCCTCGAGTCTTTGTCGTTTCGTGCCTCGGGTTGGAGGCAGACATGGATCCATCGTCGGGCCCGCTCAGTTCAGGTCAGTAAATTGGTGATGGTGGTTGACTGACCCGTCGAGTCGAATGTGTTTTTGGAGAAAGCAGAGGGTGAAATTCTTCAAGATGGAAATCAGGCTCTAGGTCTGCAGGAGTGTTGGCTGCAGCAACTCAGCCTCACTAGGCGCCTCCCCTGTACTCAACCAACACCCGTCGGCCACTGAGAGAGGCCAGCTGACATATCGACTGTCAATTTGGCCGGGGCTATGCATACAAGGCTCCCATTTATGTATGTGGTATTCCCACTTTCTTGGACATTTCATTTTCATCCCTCCTCATACTTCCGTATTGCTACAACCAGAGAGCAGCGACTCAACCAACATGCCCATGAAACCAGCAGTGTCAGCTCTGGCAAGACAGATCATAAAAGCTGCATATGATGGGCTGGATCGCACCATCAACCTGGGAGACAAGCGGGATTTCCAGAACACGACACTGCAAGATGTTCAAAAAGCCGCACTTAGCATTGAGAACCAGCTTGCTGCAAGACAATCACTTCGGAATATGCGTCGCTTGATGCCTTTGTTCAAAGGTCTTGAGCATTATTCCAAGGTTGTGGACATTCTATGCAACGGCACTCCATATTTACCATGGATATGGGCACCCATCACTCTCATACTGCGCATCGCATCTGAATATGTCGAAGCCTTTGAGCATATCATCAAGGGCTATGCCAGTATTGCAGAGTCGCTCACGCGATTTGAAATTCTGAGCGACGCTTTCATCAATCAGCCAGAGTTTCAACAAACCTTGGCTGTCTTTTATGCTGACATTCTCAAGTTCCATCAGCAAGCTTATAAGTTTGTTCGACGAAGCGGTAAGTTCATCTCCAGTTCCGAAGTGTTCTTTATATTTAAGGGTGCATAGGATGGAAACTCATGTTCTCAACTTCATGGGGACGCTTTGAGAGAAGATTCGCCAACATTCTCGAAGACATGAAACAACATGGCTCCTTGATCGACCTGGAGGCATCGGCTCGTGACATCGCTGAGGCGAAAACAATGCGCGATGACATTAGAAAATGGAGAGAAGAGAGCGAGAGGAACGTTCGCCATCAAGAGATTGAAGAAAACGCGAAACAGTACGAGTCAATCGTTTCGTGGCTCAAAGTCAATGAGTCCGACCAACTGGCCATCTTTGACTCGATCTCATTGGAAACAGCAGAGCTTGAGGGGACTTGCACATGGATACTCAAAAACGAAAAGGTCAGATCCTGGGCCGACAGCAAACCAGACACCCCAGCGCTTTGGCTCCAGGGCTCAGCTGGGACAGGCAAAAGTGTCTTGTGCTCACAACTTATCAACTTCATGAAGGGAACCAAGTTTGCTATACACCATTTCTGCACGTACCTTTACGCATCTTCGACAATGTATGAGCAGATACTGAGGTCTCTGATCCTGCAGCTCCTCAGAAAAGATAATGACTTGGTTGCCCATGTCTACAAATTGTGTATTCTGGAGAAGAAGTCACCCTCGGTTACTGCACTGGAGCAACTCGTACAGACAATCCTTACAAGTCTTTCAAGTGACCCGAATCAGGCAGAATACGTCTGGGTAGTGCTTGACGGACTTGACGAATGCGATCCAGGAAAGCAAATGCGCTTGGTAAACCTACTTAACTCCATCACATCAAAACCAGCGGTACCTGGGAGCACCGTTTGCAAGGTCCTGATCTCTAGCCGTGCTTCGCTAAACACGTTGCAACGTCTTAGAAGGAAACGGGTCATCTCTTTGAGTGAGGAGAAGAATAATTTGCAAGATGCAATCAGAAGATATGTCGAACAACGACTCAAGAGGATGGGAACGAAGCTTCGTCAACTTGATGTAGGAGCATGCGAAGTCGGAGAGATCCAAAATGTGGCGGTCAAGAAAGCAGATGGTAAGCATTCGGTATTGCGACATCTAGAAAAAGATTTGCTAAATCGACCCTCAAGGCATGTTTCTATATGCCCGGCTTGTTATGGATTACCTTGCCAGTAACATCTTCTACAGTGGTGATGAGATCAAGAAATCCGTGAATCAGTTGCCTCAGGGGCTTACAGACTTGTAAGCCGGATACTATTGAGTTTTAGCAGTTCAGTACTTAATCCTTCGCTAGCTACCAAAAGATCATAACACAGATTTTGGTCCATCTGGACAAGCGGTCAGTGGACCGCATCAAATGTGTTCTCGGCTGGCTTGCGTTTGCTAAACGACCGCTTCGCAAACTCGAGCTATTATCTGCTGTTACCTTCAGTTCTGGGGACCCGGATATTTCTCGTTTGGCACCTCAGTACATCTTAGACATCTGTGGGACCCTTATCGAAGAGAGGAGAGACGCAACACTGGCCTTCATCCATAGCTCGGTCAAAGAGTAAGTATAAACGAGTGAGTAGTTGTAAAGGTACTGACTGAAATGACGTTAGATTTCTCCAAACAGCCTCAAAGACAGTCGCGATCAAGGAACATCATGCACTCCAAGAGCATGGAGTAGCTGCGGTGACCTGTCTTCTTTCCGGGCTGAGGATATTTAGTCAGGAGTTCCCAGAAAGCGAGAGAGTTCTCCGAGTGGCTAAAGGGGTACACGGGTTTCATGTCTATGCCACTGAGTTCTGGACTGAGTACCTCATTTCTACTACCACTTCGGGGGCTACCACCTTCACAAACTCAGCATCGCAGCTTATCAACCTGGCTTGCAGATTAGCAGATGAGCTAGAAATGTCACAGCCAATGGATTTCAGTGGGCAGTTCCACTCCAAGCTGGTTGACAAACGATTAGAACCCTTCCAACAGTATCCAACTCTCCAGAGACAAATGAACCGAGCTTTAAAAGCAAGATCTTTAGAGAACCTGGAATCTAGGATTCTTCAAGAACTTGGTAAGGTTAAGAGCAGAAAAGATAGCGAAGACAATACTAACATAATCTCTCAGGCGAAGACAAACAACACGATCCACGAACCGAGCGTGACACGGACCGTCTGAGCATTATGCTGGCTTCATATCAGGACGTAGTCAAGTACCTACTTGGTCAGAATTACCACCCCGGCCTACCTATGGACGACTTGGAGCTTTTCAAAGTTCATTTCGGCGCCTCTGCTTTCACATGTCGATTAACATCATGCTCACGGGCAACAATTGGCTTTGAGACAGAGAAGCTTCTCAAGGATCACGAAGCTTCCCATATGCGGTGGTTTCGATGTACTGCTCCTGGCTGTCAATACCCGCCTTTGGTGTCAGCCCGGGCTTTGAAGAACCACACGCAGAAATATCACACTGTGGCTGTTGATCCAAGACCAATAAGAAACATTAAATCTAACTCCAGAAAGACGGATATATCGCCGGGCCAGGTCCGTCTTAACCCCCCAAGCCGTTTTCGTCATCTAGACCTGGACATGCTATCCCAAGTACAAGCTATCGGGGCAGAGTTTAGGTCACACTATCTGGAAGATGGAACCGTTTTAATGATGGATGAGGACTGGGATAGATATCAAGCATCATTAACTCAAGATGTTCCAAGCCGTCAAAACTTCGAAAACTACGATTCCGATGAGAACTTGCAAATTCTCCACAAAAGAACCCTACGCAAGCTTGCCCGACGCAAACTTCGAGTCAGTTGGAGGCCAGATAACGAGCTTGTTCAGGTCAAGGTCTTCCGAAAGGTAGAGGCCGAGGATGAGGGCAGAGAGCCCAACATGATTCAAGATGCTGCGGATCACCGATCCGAAGGAATGATCTTGAAGCGGCTCGCAAACTTGGACCTTGAAACGGTAGAGGATTTGTTCATTCAGCTCATATCCATGCCTCATCCCAACAAAGCACTCATTGAAGATGAGCAGGCCCAATTGCCAACTTCTCAGGGTAGTAGCTTTGCAGTTGATGAAGAATATCAGCCCCCGGGTCAGAATGAACCCAATGATGCTGCAATGGCTGCGGCCCCGTCCACAATTCGAAAGAGCCAAGATAAGCTTGCTGATCATGGTGGAGAACTACAGAACCAACCTAGCGATGCCGGATTTAGAGCACGCACAGGACATGTGAAGGTTGATCGCAACGGCAGACTCAACGGACACCGGCAATACATGGTTTTAACATACGGATTTCGGGGTCTAGGAGACACGTTATTTATGGACAGTGATGTGTGCCAAAGGAAACTCTTGTCTAGGTATACAGTAGCTGGTTATGAGGCATCCCACGTCATAAAGTGGATAAACCGGAACGAAAAATACTTACGGAAGGATGACATCGTACATTGCGATGACCGGGAGGTCATCGGAGTATTGCAGGACTGCGGAAACTTTTTTGTTGAAGCTAGGGCAGTGTTTAAGGAATTTGGCCATTATATAATATTCCAGGGGGTCCCAGAAGAGGACGATTATTATTAGTTAAACTTCCTTAGTCTGTACAGTGGTAATAGTTTACTTAAGATAAGGGGTTTCTATTTAAATGCCTAGTATAATGCATTTACTATAATTTAGCTATTAATTAGATTTTAAACTAGTAATACTATAATTACTTTAATTTTTAAAAACAACTACTTTATTCCCTCGCTATTATTTGAACCAAGTCCGCTTTATCATCTTCCCTTTTCAGAATTAACATGAACTCAGGCCAGTATCAGTATATACACAGATAGAACTTTTAAGTACATTCTGGAATAAGTCTCCTATTAGTATTGCGTTTTATTATGAATTCACTTTATAGCTTATGCTCTCCTTTACATAAATACTCTTCATATTCTAGATCAGGCTGAGCCTCCCAATACAATGCCTCTGGGTCACTAGAGTTATCAAAGGTGTACTTTGCACTTGCATCAGAAATCAGAACCTTCGGTATGCCATTGGCTGCTGCAGCTTCAGCAAGCAAATGGCATTACTCGTTCCATAAGAGTCATGAGAAAGCAAGCCTCATCAACTGTCGTGCCCACTGTGAGAAGGCCATGATTTTGTAAAATCATAACTTTGCCGTTAGGTCCTACGTGACTTTCTTTAGAAATTACTCAAAGCAAGTGCAAGGTTGAAACATACCTAAAGCGGCGCCGATCTTATCGCTTTCTTCTTGAGCGACAACCACACCTCCAAAGTCCTGGATATTGTCAGGTTGAGATACGCCAGAAATAGAAGATCAAAGGCATACATGGTAGACAGCCTGAGCATCACCGTAAAGGTATGCAGCGTCCTGCGTAATCATTTCTATAGGTCGACCAAAGACACACCTAGACTATGTCGATGACTACAAGAGCTCAGCCTCAAGAATGGCGGCACTGGATGGGACGATACCGTGCTTGTTGATCATATGTTGAAGATCAACTGGGGCCCCCAATTCCTCGCACCCTTCTCGAACCATCAAGACCCTCTATCCCAAAAGAACTCTGGACAACCCGCTCTGTTAACGCTGAATCAAAAGGTTGATATGTGGCATGAGGCTGCTCTCAAGTTCAATACATTGCTGCAGCGTTCGGAGTATTTATTCGAGCGAAAGATGAACCCGGGAGATTGTGTGTTGTTTGATAACACTAGAACTCTTCACTCGAGACCAGCTTTCGACATGGCTGATGTAGGCAAGCCAAGGTGGTTGAGGGGAACCTATGTCGATAAGGACTCATACATTAGTAGGCTACGGGTGTTGAAGCATAGATTCAGCTAAGTTAGAATGTCCAATAAAGATAGAAAGGCAACTTTTCAATCAACATCAACAACAATGTTATAGATACATTAGACATATGCATTAGTTATTAGTTTCAATATAAAGCAACTTTGGAGCTAGCCATAACTACAACGGCATCTCTACCTTAGTCTGGCTCAAAGTCTTTAGCCATTGCTTTGCCCCTGCACCTGTTTGCGTTCCGTCGTATTCTGACCATATAGACAAGCTTGAGCAAGCAATCACTTGCGTTATACGGGAAAGGCATCTCGAATCATAACAAGTCTTGGCCATACCAAGCGTCTTCCCTGTGCGACTTTAAGGATAGCCCGTGGAATAAATGCAGCTAAGCTGTCTGCTGTGTGTAATGCCTGCTGTGGCTGATCAATCCAATTCTCATCCAAAAGGGTATCGTTGCTCTCGGATATGTCTGAAGTATAATAATTGGAGGATTTATCGAACTTGAGACCTGCGGCCGCAGAAAGATATAGCATGGGGTGGATAAACTTTGAACCAGATTCGGTTGGTATCTTCTCGAGGGTTGCAACAAGCTGCAGAGCTAATCCAACGAGATGTTCCGCGCGAGACTCTTGGAATACTCTGTCGCCGGCACCAGTTGGCCTGTTCGGACAGTCGCTACTGTCAATGGCGAGGTCGTCAAATGTCAGATATAATTGTAACAATCCAGCTTTGCGATTTGCCTCGGCTGTTTGAAGTAGATGAGAGACGGGAGTCTTGTGGTCCCTCGTATCGACATAGAATCCTTGCACTTCTTCCAAGAGGACAGTTATTTCAAAGTCCATACCCAGCAGCTCTTTTTCCAGCTCTTGCGCTACTGCGATATCGCACAGTGCTTTGCTGGCCACTTCAAGCGTGAATGCTTCATTATCCTCGTTGTATTCGCATGCGCTGCGACAGAGAGCCATTACTAGCCCAAAGGTTTCGATGACTTCGTTTGAAATACCGCATCATGAATTTGGGAGAGTCCCAAGTGGCTTAATATTTGAACTGATTACCGACTGCCCCGCTGATGTAGTAACGTATTGTCATCTTCCAACAGCATCGCTTGGTGGAGTCTGTTACGGTATTTCTGTCGTCTCCTGTTGAGATTTGAAAGATTTGGACTCCGGCCCAGCGCTGTGAACAGCATCTCCCAGTACGACAAAGCTTGACGAAAGTAAGCGTGTAGTAAAGCGTCTTCTGTCGAGATGCCACTACTCCAGATAGACAGTAATTCACGAGCAGATTCTAGCCAAGGGTAGTCTGAACACCCGGACGGCACCCTATGCGACGAGGTTCCCATAGCTAACACAGCAAACAACAAATCGGCCGTGACTGGAGCTGCCCGTAGAACCTTTGCCCGAAAGATTGCCTGAGAAATGGCAAGAGTAGTCTGCTCTCTTAAGGACTGCAAACTCTCGCCCAGTAGGGACATGGTATCTGCAAGACATATAGCTGATATGACCTGCATTGTGTAAAATACTGGTTCAGATGTAGTCCAGGAGTCTCGAGCCAGTGAGCGATTGTTGTTGACCTCAGAGTCGAAAGTTGACCGTGCTGGACAAATGTGTTTGAACCAATATTCAATCAGTGTTGTTGATAGGTGCATAGGGCCTTGTATAATGCTAGGATGATACATTGGTATTGGGGCACCAGTGGAATCTGCCGTTTGAGATGTTTCCAGCTGTTCGAAGAAGTCATGGCCTACCCTGATATCAAGGTCTGTGGCATGTGGAGTTGAGGAGAACTCGGTGAGCCATGGAAGATTACATCCATCAGCCGGCGCGACAGATTCATATAGCGAGGCATCATATACATGCAGAAGATCTTCCGGGAAAGATGACGTAGATGTGTCTTGTGTCTCAGTTTCCTGAATATTCTCCCAGGCAGATGATGACCCAGGCACGTAATTGTGCAACCACTGTATCTGCTGCTGATATCCGGGACACGGAGCTCCTAATTTTTCTCAATTACTGCAACCTGGCCTTTTATCATCGCACTTGATCTTTTGTAGAATTAGAATTGCGAGCAGGCCAAGCTTCAATAGAGATGTCGTTACTTACCCGTCTGGATTGCACTTTGAGCAACCATTTCTTGACTTCGCGGTACTTTTCCGTATACGTTTAGTCTTACGCATTTTCCCAAGTTTGAGGGAAGTCCGCCAGTTCATGCCATATCAGTATTATAATAGTATGGATAGAATAGAATGTTTTTGGGAGGTTGTCGACGAGGCTGATTGAACTTACCAGGCTGCGATTATCGGCGAGATTAGCTTGCGGGGCCTGGCAGATAGGTAAAGCCTGGCGGATTAATAATAACACACAACATTCACCAAATACTAACTTACTTAACTTTAC
>JABCJY010001157.1:0-16062 GCA_013184415.1 Fusarium concolor
TATGTAAAACTATTAACACAAACAAGTATAGAATTCGAATAGTTAGAATTCTGAATGATACTTAATTAAAAATTAAAAAAGTTTACACGGTAATTCTTCTAGGTCTGAAATTCTCTTATATATGATACATTCAGGCAATGAATCTTGGCACCTTTCTATTATATACAGATAGGGAGTGCAACTGCAAGTAGACACTACCATAACACAAAAAGAGAATGCTATGTTACGACACTGTGTCGAAAATTGACTCCTTTAGCTCAATGGTTTACTTATAGCCTTTAGGTCTTGATCTAGGTTCTTGTATAATAAAACAGGAGTATGGAGGCTATAAGGTACAATTTGTTTGCACAATAGAATCAAGATATCCCAACGCTTACAAAATTTCTTCATTTACATATAACGCGGATCTTACCAAGGCCCCTCACAATAAAACCCACGTGTTGCTCAAACACGTGCTGGCCCAGCGTGATATGCAACCGAGCTGGATTAGGAATTGTTCAATTATAAAGCTTATGATGCTAAATTAATTACTATCACTTGTTGATTTTGGTCCACTCAAGTGCAGGCAGGTTTACCCTGCACTTAAACAAGTCAGCCCTAAGCAGCTATACCAAAGAGCAGTAACCAACTTGAATATGGCATCTTGAGGAGATAAAGGAGAAACCTTATTCTTAATAAAACTGTGTGGCGAATGTGTAATTGCAGGCTCCAGGTTTTAGGTGGCTATATGTATAGTTAACACACAAATTGTAATGACTCAGACACTACAAAAAAGCCTTATATACAAATTTCCAATACCTGCGAATTGAAAGAAATAGACAAACTTACAATAACTTGTTGATACTGCTACTAAAAAATAATAGAGGCTGTGTAACAAATGGCCCTGAGGTGTTAACAAGTATTGGGTGCTTAGTCAATGTAATTAGCGTTGACTCATTGCTGGCCAGGCATTGCCTTTAATCTGTCAGTTTTAAGCCTCTGTTATGTTTTGAGGCTTGCCACCATAAGCTAGGTCTAGAATTCAATGGTTAAGTAATAAGAAAGCGTTTAATGTGGACAATTGGTTAGAGAGGAAGAATGTAAATATCACACCTTTAAGCCATGAGTTCAGTAAAGGCGTAGGTATTATGAAAACTACTATTTTTTCTTCGGTTCAAGAACAGTTATAAGAACTCCTTATCACCAAATTCTTTTCTTTTCATCCACACCATCTTGATAATATTTCACATCATTTCCAACTCGCCATAGAACCATTCTCAGTTATAACCCAGCACAACACCAAGGCCAATGGTGTCAATGGCGTCGATGGCGCATCTCGACCCTTCACGTACCGTGACAAGCCTCTTCATGCTAATCGCCATCTTTGTGTTATCTGCATTAGAGCAGGAGCATCAGGGATCTATATGGCTTATAAGCTAAAGCACTACTTTACTGACTTTACTCTCAATATTTATGAGAAGAACCCCGAGATTGGCGGAACTTGGTATGAAAATAAGTACCCTGGATGTAAGTTACTCCTTTCCTTGTCTTTGGTATTGATAATGGATCAAAGAAAGATGAGAGTACTTGAACTAACGTGAATCATTCTAGGCGCGTGTGGTGTCCCAGCGTAAGTGCCGGCACCCCTGAGCCCGATGATATCCAGGGTAAATTGGCAGGCTGTCGTCTAACGTGAGGTAATAGACATAATTACACTTATTTGTTTGAACCGAAGTGGGATTGGTCGGCCAACTATGCGATATTTGACGAGATCTTTACTTATTTCCGAGATTTTATCGCTAAGTACGACCTCAGGCAGTACATCCAAGTGGACTACGAAGTGATCGGCGCCACCTGGTCAGGAAAAGAGTGGGTGGTATCTATTTGGAAGCAGAACGGGGAAGTTTTTGAACAGCAGTGTGATTTCCTCATCAACGCATCCGGTATCCTCAACAAATGGAGGTGGCCTGCGATCCCAGGACTACACAGCTTCGAGAGAAAGCTTCTTCACAGTGCTGCATGGGATGACTCTGTCAACATGACCGGAAAGTATGTTGGCCTTATCGGTAATGGGTAAGTTAGGAGCTGAGGACCTAATCAAGATTGATCTCTGACAATGCTTCACAGCTCCTCTGGCATTCAAATCCTGCCACAAGTTCAAAAGTACGACCGCCCTTAACATTGCTATCAAAACTGAACTAACCACTGACGAGAGTGGCGTCCCATGTAATGACCTTCATCCGCGAGCCCACCTGGATCAGCACACCTCTAGGTATGGAGTATCATGTTTATATAGACGAAGAAAAGGCCAAGTTCCGAGATGAACCGGATTCTCTTCTCGAGATGCGCCGCCAAACGGAGACCCAGCTGGCTCGCTTCTTCCCTCTCCTTCTCAACGGTTCTTCTGCACAGGATCAAGCTCAAGCGCATTTCAAGAGTGAAATGTCAAGGAAGCTGGAGAATAAAGAGCTTGCGGCCACGCTTATCCTAGACTTTCCAGTTAGGTGTCGCAGACTTACTGTAAGACTTCCCCAATCCCAAAAGTGTCCATAACAAGGCCTTTTAGGAGAAAGGTCATATATATTAATTTCTTGATTATCTTTCTAGCCGGGGGTGAATTACCTTAAGTCTCTTAACCTTCCTACTGTTACACCTATCTATGGCGAGATCACAAAGGTTAGTCCCAAAGGATGCGTAATCGATAACGGCGTTGAAACACCCCTCGATGTTCTCATCTGCGCCACGGGATTTGATACCACATTCAGGCCCAGATTCCCCCTAGTCAGCCGCGACAGTGGTACCGATCTTGCAAAGGAATGGGCAAATAAGCCACGCAGTTATCTTGGCCTTGCCGCCCATGGCTACCCGAACTACTTCATGTTTCTTGGTCCTAACTGTCCTATTGGTAACGGACCCATTATATTTAGCATCGAAGTTCAGGGTGAATATATTTCTCAGTTCCTGAACCGTTGGCAAAAGGAGGATATCGGAAGTTTTGAGCCAAAGCTTGCTGCAGTCGATGACTTTATGGAGCAGAAGGACGCCTTCATGCCAAACACTGTCTGGGATGGCCGTTGTTTGTCGTGGTACAAGGACCCGCGCTCTGGAAAGGTCACGGCATTGTGGCCAGACAGTCACTTGCACTATATGGAGACTCTGAGCGACGTTCGATGGGACGACTTCAATATCACCTATAATGGAAATCGCTTTGCGTATCTCGGCAACGGGATTTCGCAGATGGAACTAGATCCGAACTTTGATGCAGCTTATTACATCAGAAAAAAGGATGACGGAGCACCTCTGTTCCATAGCTCCATGAGGACTTTCAATTCCCAAGACTCATCTGCGTTACTCGGAAAAGCATGAGTTCATGGCGGCATAATGGCTATCCGGATATCTATGTAGTTTTCATCAGGTCATGTTCAAGAGTAATTATAAAAACATTCTTTTATGAACTTATAAAGTAAGAGCTTGCTGTATTAGATGCATTTTACTGTATTTTGTGTTAGTTGTTGTGTTTGAATATTGGGATATAAGGCTTAAATTGTGGGGAAAAAATGTGTTTTTTACCATTAATGCAATAACCTACTTCTCAGGCAGAAAAACATAAGTAGTGTTGGGCGTTGGTTTGAGCATTCAGTTCTGTTCAATTTCAACCTTTCTATCTCATTAATACTTGGTGTCTAGAACGCTTTACCTACTACATAAAGATTACGATTTTGTATCCTCGATTACACTCTTCTAATCCCGTATCTCTCTGATTAATGTAACACAGAAGTTTAAGAATGCTCAAGCATAAGCCTCATCATTAGGACTTATTGCTGCATATTGTTCACCTAGAAAAGTGTCTAATGTTCGTCTCTGAATGACATATTACATTAATGAAAATACTGTAGCAATAATCTGAGTCCGGCCTTGTAAGATTTGAGCAGTTATGGTTAGGCAGGCGTGCAGTGGTTGTACAAAGCTTCTATTCCTAGAGAAATTCAAGCGCAGTCTTTCCTACACCGTGCGTCACCAAAGATGGAGAGGTTTTATCAACATTGAAGAGTATATAATATCAAGATATTCTATGCTAGTATTCCGTATCTATGGAGGTGCAGCATCTACCAGGACTAAGCGAGATCAATCTCCTCATGCTATCAAACCATGGCTAAATAGAAGATGGAATGTCTCGCACACTCAATCCCAGAGCAAGATAGGCTTGATTGTGGTGCCGTTCGCGATTGATTCCCACGCTTCCTTGTGCTGATCCACTGGATAGAACTTGACCAAGTCTTTGAGTGGGAAACGTCCGGATTTTACTTCACCAACAAGATAAGGGATGAACTATTTCGAAGGTCAGCGACTTGGACAACCTCAAAATTGGAGTTGCGAACCTCTGAAGGAACACTGTCACCTTCTATGCATGCACCAAAGGACTTTCCAGCCGACATGAGCGACATGACAGGCAGAGCCAGTTGGGTTTCTGGTGGGCTGACACCAACAGTCACTGATCTCCCCAGTACGCCCAGACACTCAACCATACTTTAAATCACTGGCACTGCTCCTGTCATGTCAAGGGCATATTTTAACCCGGAATTGGTAGAAGTGAGGCTCTTTACAGTTGCAACAAGCTCAGGGTCCTTGCCGTTAATGACATGCGTAGCACCAAGTTTGTTAGCAAGCTCAAGCCGTGAATCAACAAGGTCAACAACAATGATCGGATCAGCCCCCAAGTTTTTAGCGGCGATGAGAGCACTCAGCCCAACAGCTCCGGCACCGAAGACCGCAAAGCTAGTCCCCTTTTCAACTCGCATCGTGTTGATAACGGAGCCCGCCCCCGTCTGAATGCCGCATCCCAGAGGGGCTAACAACTTTAGTTCTTCTCTGCTCACATCTGGTACGACAATAACAGATCTGGAATCGACCAGAGCCCAGTGAGCGAAAGAGGATTATCCGAAGAACCTGCCAAGGATGGGGGTCGCGTCAGACGCTTCGGCTGAGGCGTAACCAGTATTCCCATCTGCCTGTGGATAAGGCCTATTGACTAGCTGAAAGCTAGTACAGTAGGCAGGAGTTTGTGACGCGCACAAACTACACGATCCACAGGAGTTGAAGCTAAGAATCACGCTATCGCCAATATTGAAGTTGCTTGCAACGCCACTTCCAACTGCACGGATTATTCCAGCACCTAAATCATGTCGGTATTAGTGATTTTGTCGCGACATCTCTGATAGCTCGTGTATCCCAAGACGTCATCATAAAGGTGGGTTCTTAAAGAGAAACCTACCTTCATGGCCTAAGATAGCAGGCGTGGGAAAAGGACTAGTCGGGGCAGCACAAATCAGGTCTGTATGGCAGATTCCACTAGCGACTATCTCGACAAGAAGTTATTGAGCCTGTGGCTCGCTGACTTTCAGCTGTTCCAGTGAGAGAGGTTCTCCCTTCTGCCTCAATACCAATGCCTTAGTGGTAGTCGGAGATGCCATTTTCGCTCTATAATGCTGCTTTTGCTGAACCATGATACAGAAAACGAAAGGTTTGAACAAAACGAGTCAACCACAGATTCCGTAATATGGTGGCATTACCAGAGATGTATTCTTGAATCGAAGATAGACAGAGATTAGTGGCTTTATAAAGTAGTTTTACTCACCATTGATTCTAACTGCATGCCTTTGCCTTGATTGGTGTATTGCACAATCATGAACCATGAACGATCCTCAGTAGCCGGAATTGAATAACCAGAGCTGATTTTAGACTCTTTCAAGTGTAGACTAGTGGCTCACAGCTTTGCTCTCTACATTCCGGGACTAGTCAACTGCCCGGACAAGTTTGAGGCCACCACTGAGTCAGCGCTAATCAAGCGCTAACATAATAGTTATACTGAGTCAGGACTTGGATAAGTGGCCATTTACAAGCGCTTAATCACAAGCAGAATTACAAAATGGTTCAAGCCATCGATTCAGGGTCCAAGCTTATATAGTAGACGGCGTTTCAGGGCTTACAGAGGTATCATCGATTCCATTAATAATTAATGCTCAGTGCCTTGGCCTGGGTGAGAATAAAATATCTGAATATAGCGGACATGATATGACCAAACAATTAATTCTCGTCAGAACACGCCCAACCTCTGTTTCAAACTCTCTGAAAAATGGCGTCCAACATTGCGAGCGCGGCTCTTGACCCGGAACTGGCCATCGTCCTCAATAATGGCCAGGTACCCGGCACCTTTACTCGGGAGCAGATCCTCGAGTTGCGAGCTGGTGCTGAAGCTCTTTACACCGCAAAAGAGACCCTTGCCAATCTTCCCTTCCTGTCTCATCGAGAAGAAACCGTTCCAGGACCGCGTGGCGATGTCACGTTCTCGATATTTGAACGCGGCTCAGGCGACGAGGTTGCCACGAAACCCAAGCCCTGCTTCTATTACATCCACGGAGGCGGAATGATCTTGGGCAATCGCTTCTCATTGGTCTCTCGCATCTTAGAACTCGTTACCGAATTCAATGCCGTCTGTGTATCAGTCGAATATCGACTTGCGCCAGAATACCCTGCACCGGCTGGAGTCGAGGACTGCTTTGCCGGTCTAAAATGGATCAAGGAAAATGCCACATCTCTCAAAATAGACCCAAACAATATCATAGCCATAGGGCAGTCGGGCGGAGGTGGTCTTGCCGCTGGAATGGCTCTACTTGCACGGGATAAAAACGGTCCAAAGATCAAGGCTCAGCTCTTGATGTGTCCCATGTTGGACAACCGGAATGAGCTCCCTTCTACCACACAATGCGACCGTCCAACGTGGACGAGGGCGAACAACGAGATGGCATGGGATTGCGTTCTAGGCGATCAGGATGACTCGACCAACTTCTATACCGCGCCCACACGAGCTAAGGACCTTGGCAATTTGCCACCAACTTTCATCGATGTCGGCTCAGCAGAGCTTTTCCGCGACGAGGATATCATGTTTGCTTCCCGACTCTTACAAGCTAGTGTCATGACTGAGCTCCACGTGTGGGCAGGCGTGTTTCATGTGTCCGATGCCATGGCACCAGATGCCAGAGTCTCTAGGGCTACAAAGAGCGCAGTCAGTAGTTGGCTTGACCGTGTTCTACATGTATACAGTTAGTACAGGCTTCAAGGGGAAATAGATACCGCTTTCGATCACAGCGTACAACACATGAGCGGCTATTGTAACTACCTAGGTAGATAGATGACTTAAATACAGACGAAAACACTGTTGCATCCTACGACCAGGTTTCTGACTTGACTAAACTCATATGTGGCTGTAGTTCATTCCCTGAAGGAATTCATGGGAATGCTAGGTGTACCTTTGACTTTTGTTCAGTCAGGACCACTGGCCATGACCGGAGTATGAGTCACATATGAACAATACAAGACGATTCATCAGCGCATGTATAAGCGCCATTAGGTCACAGGGCCCAAAGACTGTTGAGATGAATATAAATACTTGTGATTACAATGAGCCGAACAAGAACCCTTTACGTAGCCATTACCGACAAACCTATATCACACTATACCTAGCCACTGGCTACCAGTTAAGTTGCCGAGCTCACTAAGTGTGAAAGGCTTTCGTACTCTTCTTTCCCAGCCGCGTACTATTATAAGTAACTGTCAATGATGATCCCATCATCAGAGCGCCCGCAATTGTGCTATATTGCAGTTAGTGTTAAATAATTCTTGAAGGCGTTTTACGGATGGGACGACACTCACGGGCTTATGCCATTTCCCCACGATTTTCCCATGCCCATGGCCAAAGGCAGAAGGATTGCGTTATGGAGACCAGCCCAGGCAATGTTGAGCTTTATAGTCGAATATATGTTGTGCGATACCGTGACAGCACCAATCAGTTATTCAAGAGAAGATTTAATGAGGACAATGTCGGCCGAGGCTACAGCAAGGGTAGAGCTGCTTTGTAGTGTTATGCCCCAGCTGCCCAGTGATTGGAATCGCGCTCGGCAAGACGAATCAGCCGCCACCAGGTAGCAGGGTCCTTGTTCCCTCGGATCTGCACTCGATTGACTTCCATATTGCCTGTAGTAATGGTGCCTGTCTTATCAAAGACGAAAGTCGTGGTTTTGGAGATTGCCTCCACTGATCGTGTCCCTTTTTCAGAAGCACATCATATTGGTTGCAAATTGCTGCGAAGAGAAAGATTAGTATTTGCCATCACAGATCATAATTTGCTGCAATATGATTTCTGAGCAATAATCTGACTTGCAGCTTCTTTCATGATAGCGGCTGGAGTGCTCAACCACAATGCACATGGACAAGAAACAACTAATGTAGCAGTCATGAAGCGTATTGCCTGGTCTAGGCCCGTAGGTAACCCCAGATGAAGCTGGCGATTGATAAGAAGACGGGAACAGGGACAATCGTGGACGCGACAGTATCGGTCAGGGTTTGAAGCCGAGATTTGTACTGTCGCGCCTGCACCAAAGCTTGTAACATATCGTGCAGACGGTCATTCCCTTCCTCGATGGTTTCAATTCGGACTAAAAGCGAGCTGGAATTAATGGTGCCAGCAAGGCATATATCACCAACCCTCTTCTCAACAAGCCTTGTCTCGCCTGTCTGGAGGCTCTCATCAATCTGCAGCATCCGGATACACTCTTGGTTGTCTTTATTGCTTTCAAGTGCACGCAGCCTACTATCACAAGGGAACCTTTGGCCGGCAGCCACCTGAAGGTAATCGCCTCGGCGAACCATCCTTGTCGGAATCGGATGACCTGATTCTGAGATATTGGCATGTGATGGGATGGTCTCGGCGAAGCCACATAAGGTTTCGATAAGAGGCGATCTAGAATGTGTCTCGACATGTTTTCCAAGTGCCATGGTTGATATCAAGCTTGCCGACATGGCGGTATGGCATTCGGGTCCGCCCTGGAAGAAGAAATAGAGGGTGGCTAAGTAAGCCACTGTTGTTGACAAGGCCGCTAGAGCGTCCATCGGTAAGCGTTTGAGACCAAATTCTCGCAGGGCCAGTAGAGCATGTCGGTAGAAAGGGAGGCCGCAACCGAGTTGTACCACGCCAGAGAGAATGAGAACATACATTTGCCGCGTTCGAGCTTGTAGCATGGAGATGGGGAGTGCCTCAAGTCCAAGGATTGGCAGGACCAAGAAAAGGCTCCAAGTGAAAGCTTCTCCATAGTTCCAGTAAGTGAGCCTCTTGTCAAAAGCCTTTGCGCTATCGCCTTCTCATTCGCATGCCGCTGAGAACCCTAGATTCTCGATTTGTTTGATAATTCCTCTCCTGTCTATCAGTGATCGATTGTGTGCAATCTCTGCTCGACCCAACAATAGATCAATGTTTGCTCGTCTGATGCTATCAGTTTGGACCAGCCCCTGCTCGATACTCTCGACACAGGATGTGCATGTCATGCCCGTAATTTGGAAGCAGTCGACTCTTTCGAGTCCAGGGTTGTCTTGTCGAGCAAGATGGTTATCTTTGGGTTCTCTGTTGTAATCCGTCAACCAGTACGAGCCGACTTTCTGGCTTCGGCTAAGGAACATGGAAATAACAAAGGCGCCGTACATACAGCAGGAAACCATTTTGACGATCTGATGCTGTGGATGGCAAATGGAGTTAGACGGCGTTAACAAGAACGAAGTAATGGATGTGAGGACTTGACTATGCTGCTGGGGGCTGCCCTCTTTCCATCTCTCTAAACTGCGGTACAGGAATGATACACTATTGCCTTTATGGGTTAATGGAATCTTGTGTAGGCCTACGCCTACCCCTGGGGTCCGACATTTGTCACGATGACTCAACGATGCTTGCTCACAAAACTGGTCACCAATGTCTAGTGCGCTTTGACCTTGGACGCTCCTGTAACTCATGATGTAATTGTTCCACTAGTCTATGGGAGAGAAGGTCAGGCAAAACACCGCCGCCTTATCGAGTACGAGTAGAAAATGACAAGTCGTGCCATTCGCTCGCTCCAACAGAAGTGCAATTACCATCCCGACCTAACTGTGTGAAGCATTCCCGTTCACCTGAATATCATACTGACTAACTTTAGTCGGCCATAATACTGCGCAGCTACAGACAATAAATCAAACCATGTTTCTACAGCGATACGTAACAGAAGGAACCTTTACGAGGCAGTGGGGAATGTTTGGAGGTTATTGTGCTGTTACGGCTATTGGAAGTATTAAAAGACAGCTATTGAAGCGACTGAAAGCTCTCAGTTACCAGGAGTTTCATTTCCTTAGAATTTTACCAATTTACCAGCTTTAAGCCCGTGTTTCATACCTCGTAACTGCCCATCGGTAAGAAAACAAAAATGTTGACTGAAAAAGTTGAAGAGAGGACGTCCCAGCATTCCGAAGCTCCCACGTTCAAAGGTAGCGACGCCGAGTCAAAGCTTGATGAAATTCGGGCTCTCATTATTACCACATCGCTTACTATAGTGGTCAGTCATGATGTTGGCAAAGATTCTGCTTTGTTGCGGTACTGACTCTGCTAATAGGCACTGGGATTTAGTTACCTGGTATCTGTCCTGTCCTTCATTTTACCAAAAAACATCATCGTGAATATCCAACAAGATATGGGTTTCTTAAGCCAAGCCGACTGGATTGCACAACCATGGACTTTATGCTCAGGCGTAGCTCAGGTTGTAACTGGTCGATTGAGTGATATTTATGGTCGCAGAAACATCATGACTGCTGGCAATGTTTTTGGATTCGTGCGTAAGTCTCGCAACACTATCTTGGTGCATTCGATTCTACAGTTGGCTGAACCATAACCAGGAGCAACCGTCGGCGCCAGGTAATCACCTTCGCCGCTATTAGACATTCCTTCCTGCTAACAAGTTTATAAGAACGAACTCAATTCCTATGGTTATCGCAGGGACCTCACTCCTGGTAAGCCAGGCTCACATTCTCGTTGACTCTATATCAATCTAATCATGACAAGGGCATCACAGCGGGAATACAGGGATTCGCCCTTGCAGCTGTCAACGAGATCGTCCCCAGGAAATCTCGTCGCACCGTTATCGCGGTAGTACAATTCAGCAGCATACCTGCGTCAACTTTTGGCGGAGTCATCGGTAGGTTTCCTTTCTGCCTGTACATATGAAATACGGAGTACTTCGCCAAAGCGTATGCACTTGTTGCCAACTCCTCATAGAGATGGACTTTCTACCAAGGAATGATAGTCCAAGGCCTTGCTCTAGTTGCTGTTGTTGCCTTTTACTAGCCCCCAGGTTTCTCAGATTTGCATAGCGAGGGCACTTCCCAAAAGGAGCAGTTCAAGAAGCTTAAGCTTGAGTTTGTAGGCGCCTTGTTATTTGCAGCTGTGTTGACGTTGTTCCTGGTTGGTATTTCACTCGGCGGCGGCGGGGGCAGCTTTTCATGGACGAGTCCAACTGTCCTTTCTACTATCATCATCGGCGGTAAATAACCAACCCATCACTGCCGTAGCTCCAGCAGAACTGACGCATCATCCCATAGGAATCATTCTACTCTTCATTTTCTCAGTCTGGGAGGCCTTTACACCTTCCTCTATCGATACTCTGTTCCCCATTCGACTTTTCAAGGTCGTTCGAAGCTTCACGATCCCCGTCACTTCATCTTTTATGGGAGGAATGCTGGTTAGTAACTCGCCTTGGATCATGGTTCTGCAAACTGAGTCTACTTACAGTACTTCAGCATCTCTGCTTTCTGGCCTCAAGGTACGCAAAGGCCTAGCACAATACGGTTCACGGGGCTCTCGCTGACGTGATTGGACATACAGAAATTCAGACACTTTTCACAACAAAACCTATGAGCGTGGGATGATACTCGTTAGCTCTAGGAGGTGGCACGACCGGTATGTTCATAGCCCTTCGAGTTTTCCAACGTAGCTAATGCCCGACAGTCGGAGGTATGTTTGGCGGTGTCATGATCAGCAAGACCGGGAAAATGAGATATCAGTTCATTCTCCCGGTCATCATCCAAACGGCGATTATCGGAGCCATGGCCACGGTTGACCAGCATACGCCGATCACGGCACGGGTATTTGCTAGCATCGCAACCTTTGGCATTGGATACTCTCAAATTGTCGGCCTACCCATAGTTCAGTTGAGCGCTGATGACCAGGACATTGGTGTTGCCACTGGGTGAGTGTCCTTGCTGTACATTGTCCGCTGACGCTGACTGTACGGCCAGTATCTTGGGAACCGTTAGGTCCGTGGTCGGTGCCATCGCCATAGCAATCTATGATAGCATGCTAAAAAGCACACTCAGTGCGAGGCTTGCACCCCGGGTCAGTCAAGCCGTCGTCCAATCCGGCTTACCAGCATCATCCGTACCATCGATGTTCCGTAAGAACCCCTCGTCATCAGTGGGGATTAGAGTTACTGACGCCTTAGAAGCTATCACTTCAGGGAGCCAGGATGCACTCTCAAAGGTGCCTGGTATCACTCCTTCCACCACAGCAGCCGCTATCGATGTAAGCAACAGTGTCTATCGTGATGGATTTAGACTCGTTGACCTTGTTAGTCTAACTTTTGGCGGCTTGGCCTTGCTTACTGCGCTTTTCGTTCGAGATGTAGACCATCTCTTGACAAGGTAAGCCCTGACACAATTGTTGTCGTAATCGATTGGATTGACGCTGAAACCCAACAGCAAAGTCGCCGTCAATTTTGGCAAGCCTCATATCCCCCATAGGCATGGTAAGGGTCAAGACTCTGTTGCAGCTGAGCACGGGCGTATGGAGAGTGACAATGACCTGCCCAACGTCGTACCCTTCAAAGCTGGATAATGCCACATCAACCATAGCATATCACCCGCTTTTGAAGGTGAATACTCACGACACCTTATGCTTTCCGAGGAGGCGTCGGATGGTGTACACATGTGGCAATGGGTGTAGTCGTTCTAAGGACTAGCGGGATTCCGGCTCCTTCGTGCCGAAAGGTGAGGCGATCAAAGCAATCATAGCGCGGTACGTCCATGGGTTGAGGATGTCTTATGTAGAGCCAGCTTGATCTTAGTTCTGAGGTGAAAATGTCGCTTGTACTGTATCATGGCTCTGTAGGTCCACCACTGTCAAGTTTGGGTACAAAGTGAATCTATCTTTGTGGTTTAGCTATTGAGATCTTGAATCAACACGCATGGCTCTAGTTTTGAAAGCATTGCAGATCAAAAACGCGGCTTCACTGAACGACGCAGCGTCCGATCACATCGAGACTTGCCTTTTTGTCAACAAAGAGGTAAGTAAAAGCAATTCAGCAGGGCTTCACAGGCAACATAGGAACAGTTGGCAGTTTGTCTAAGTCTGTGGCATAGACCGCATCACAACACCTAATTAGCAATTATGTTGTGACGTCGGATATTTTCGATGCTGACTAACACCATGTTGGTTTTGCGGTGGCAGCCGATCGTCTTTGGTCACAAACTCCAGTCAGCACGAGGGCCAGATGTCTCTTACGTTGACACATTGACTTGCTGGAAGCGAACGGCAACAACCTTGCGCGACTTGACTGGCTGTTGAAGCTTGCAAAGAGTGGGCTAAGCAGTGGCTTCAGATGAATGGTCAGGTTGGCATTTACGCTTATGCAACAACCAAGACAGTCTTTTAGAAGTCACTTGATCTTATCTGAGTTCCAGCATGACAAAGTGATCAACATGCGGAGCCCCCATCGACACCTCTTGTACATTTGCATTAGTTACGTCTAGATAGATGGGGCTCCAATAGTAGGAGTTCGGAACTGTTGATAGCACTGTCACTTACTTCATGAATCAAAACACGCCCCTCAAGTGGCTTTCGATTTCAGAATGTTCCTTGAGATGAATCGAAGCTGTTGAGTTCTTGACGATGCACCGCTTGGTGCGATGACGGCGACGTGACGGCTGATACAGTAGATGACTCCCTTTCAAGATAGACGTCGCAGCTACATTGTACCCCAGGCCACAACCCATTTCTGTTGTTGGCGACTGTATTTTTAGGGAATTATGGAGAGAATACTAAGCCGCTTGTACGTCATCATCTATTAGAAATACAAATACGATATTGCTCTTCATTATCTCTTGAAGCTATTAGTAAGTCAAGCGATATTGTATTCGATAATTTCGATATTGAGACCCTCTAGCAAGTGCGGATATGTTGTCACAAACTCACGGGTAATGCCCCATCCCTCAGCACTCATCAACACTTTGTAGAACTCATCACAGAGTCGACGACTATTGTCGTCGTTAGTCTGTAGGAATTCTTCTCCCCAAGTCCAGCGTATCTTGATACAACAAGCAAGGAGCTCTAGTACTTGGTCCAGCTCTCGGTCGGAAACTTGCTTCATCATAGCAGTACGTGGACCAGGCCAGGGTATCATGTCGATGGGTGCGGGGTGAGGGCTCTCGATTTGTTCCAATGTAGGTCTGAACCAGGGAGGAATTCTAGCCCATGCCTCCTTGTTAGGCTTGATGCGCCATTTACTAAAGAGGTACACGAGCCATCCCATACCCAACCGTTCGAGCTCGGCTACACGTGCCTTCCTCAGGGACTTATGAATCTCATCAGCGAGGAAATTCTTGCGAGATCCAAACAGAAGGTCTTGCGGATCTGGTACATCTGGTGATGCATACACGGCATGCGGGAATTTGAGCCAAGAGCAATCGAGCCTCCTCTCGTCGTAATCGATTGTATTGGCGGGGAGTAAACGCCAATTTGAAGAAGGGGAGGTTCTACTAGGTGCAAAAGGGTCAAGTCCCGCATCTGATAAGTATCCTGTAGCCACAAGGACGGGTGGTTGGGGCCCAGTTTGACGGGGTTGTTCCACGTGCACTGGTTGCACGTTCCCATTTGTAACCTCGAGGAGCATCTGCTCCACTCCGGGCAGCTCGGTGTCTATGTTCGTCGGTTGAATGTGAGCGTGAGGCTGCGGCAACGTCTCGAAGCTATCATAGTTGGAGAGCAGCGAAGCCGTATGGGGACCATTCTCAGGCCGGCACAGGGTGTGAATCTCGCCACTGGAAATGGGCAATGTAGCGGAGGAGACGACAGGGCCATCAACACTGAGCCTAGGAAGGATCTTAATGGGATTGCGTTCGGACTGGCCAGCTGGAGCTGGCTCGGTTGGATCGTGAGGGCTTGTTGAAGCCGGATCAGCTTCGCTTTGAGTAGATGGTGATAAGGTAATCCTGCCGAGCACGAGAGGAAGCTCTGTTCCCGAAGCATCATATGTCCACGTTGCAGACGGGCTCAGTGCTGTGCCGTGCGCTCCAAGATGGACTGCCGAATCGCTCACACTGGCCGTCCTTTGTCTGTTGTGCACATCGGACAGGGTAGTTGTGAGGGAATAGTGCAAATTGTTGACAAAGTCGAGTAGCTTGTCCCTCTCGCGGGAAAGGATTCGGTTTTCGGTCTTGAGGGATTCTATTCTCTGGCTCAGCGTTTCTGCTTGGACGGGGTCATGATTGCGCTGGCAGAAAGCAACTTGTTCCTCGAGCTGTTTCGTGTGGAGGTCTCTTCGCTCACGGTGTTTTTGTTGCGCCCTGCGGTCGCGTGCCCTTTTCCTCTCGGTGGCACTGAGCTCCTTGTAGTTGACCATAGCTGCGGATGTGTCCCTTGGTCACAGCAGAGCAGGAGAAGCTCGATGGGCAGAGTATTGAACGGGATTTAGCTTCCCTTGGCGGGCGGGGTCGCAATCTCGGACTCCGGACTCTGGGGACGATCCGGCCAGCCACCTTTCGGGGCGTCGAGTTCTCCAACAACCCGCTAGCGTTTGCAGCTCTTAGCCGAAGCCCACGCTTCAAGCAATATTCTACGGGGTATGGGGGTTACAGTGGGGTGCGGTAAGTTTGAATACACGTAGCGGTACCGATCATTGAGGCTAGCCGTAACGGGCGGTCCCGATCGGGTTAGCCCAGGCCGAGTTATCCTGCAGATATATTTAAACTTATTGCACCTTACTGTAGTAACTCTCCTGTAAAAAAAACTTTTCTTGGCATCTTACTAAGGTAAAGGATTTTTACAGGCCAAAATAGCAGTAAAAGTAATTGTGGGGCTAACAAGACCCTAATAGCTGCTAGAAGAAAGGGATTTAAAAAGCTAATTGTTCTTTATTATAAATGTCTTTATTAATACTAAGCTTTGCGAGTTCTTAATAT
>JABCJY010001161.1:0-32913 GCA_013184415.1 Fusarium concolor
GTTATATGGTGAATATAATATTTAATAATAATATTAATTTCTTTCTGAACTTTCCCCTATTTCCATCCAGGGTCTGTTTAACCTAGTTTCTATACGAACGGCTAAAATTGAATGCTTGGATTTGAACCCCACTTAATTTGTTTCAATAAACCAATAATACTAAAGTCTACCAAACGCTAGCTAAACCTTCTTAAAAACTTTATACTATTATCCCGGTTGCATATCTCGGAATACCCCAACCTATGGCAGTTTGCCATATTCTTTTGGGTCTTTTCTACTAGTCCTGGAAATGATTGTTTTATCATGTAATAGGGACCGTTCGCATCCTCGCATTTAATGTAACTTAAGGCCGAAGTACCGAAACAATTTTCAGATTGGAGATTACGACTCGAACTGACTTTGCTGCGGATCCAAATACAAAGACCAGCTAGCCACCACTCCTGCATACCTACGTTAAACTACGCATTGTTCATTCTCCAATTTCTTCCTCCTACGAATATTTTCAGCATGGAGGTATCAAACGAAAGTCAAAGTAAGTTGAATGATATCGAGTCTACAAGTCCAATTTCGGTCACCGTCAGTCTCAACGAAAATGACAAACCAGTCAACTGGTCATTTTCCAGAAAATGGGCTATTGTTGGGAGCACTTCATTGGCCAACTTTGTCATTTCCTGCACCGGCAGTATCTATTCTGCCGCTATTCCAGAGATCCAAGCCAAATTTGATGTGTCCACCGACGTTACCCTCTTGGGAATCACACTCTATCTGCTCGGATATGCTTTTGGCCCGATGGTATGGGGTCCTGCATCCGAGCTGTATGGAAAGAGACGACCCTTGTGGATCGGATACTTTCTCTTCTGCGTCTGCCAGCTTCCCTGTGCGCTTTCACAAGATTTTGGCCTATTGTTGACCTTCAGGTTTCTCTCCGGCCTGGCAGGATCGTCAGGCATGGCTATTCTTGGGGGCATGTACGTGGACTTTCTCACCAGCCCTGCAGAGCGCGGGATTTCCACCGCTGTTTTCAGTGTCGCTACGTTTTGCGGGCCAACAGTTGGTCCAATTCTCGGAACCCTAGCCACCGTGAGGCTGGGATGGCGATGGACAGCATGGCTCACCCTGATAGGTGGTGTCTTTTTCGGGTCTATCGGCTGTTTGCTCACACCTGAAACTTCTGAGATGGACATCCTACGCCGGAAAGCCTTGAAAGATTCCAAAGAGAATAAATCGTTGGAAGATATCTTTTCACGGGAACGCCGAACGGATCGGAGTGCGTCAATCTTCATCCAAAGCTACCTGTCGAAGCCCGTCAGGATGTTGGTTCGTGAGCCAATAGTAAGTCTTCTGAAACAATGTTCGATATCTTTGTTGACAGCTTGTAACAGTTGGTGTTCTTCACCATCTACATGAGCTTCGCTTATGGAATCATATACCTCACCTTCACTATGTATCCGCTTGCCTTTGTCGAAATTCGCGCCTGGGATCGGATCAATGGAAGTCTGCCATTTCTTGGTGTAGTGATCGGCGTGGTCCTGGCGTGCATAGCCATTGCTCTGCACAGCATCTACTACCTCTCGTGGCGGCTTCGTGAAACCCAAGTTCATCTACCAGAGCGACGTCTACCGCCAATGATAGCCGGTTCAGTTATTCTGTCTGCAGGCAAGTCATTCTCACTTCTCGTTGACTAATTTACTTACGAAATCCCTCAGGTATCTTTTGGTTCGCTTGGACGTCCAACCCATCAACCCTCTGGTTAACCCAAGTCGCAGCTGGGGCCTTTATTGGTTGCGGCTCAATTTTGATGTTGATGTCTGGCGTGGTCTACCTGATTGAGGTCTATCTTATCCACGCTAACAGCGCCTTGGCCATCAATAATTTTGTACGCTGTGTAGTAGCAGCGACATTTCCTTTGTATGTTACAGACTTACTAAAGGATGCAGGGCTGGGCATAGGTGGATCAGCTCTTGGTTCTATATCCCTGGCACTTTCGCCTGTTGCCTTCCTATTTTGGCGATATGGTCAAGGCATCAGGCGTCGTTCGATGTTTTCTCAGGCCTAAGTATACAATCAATCAGTCATAGAGTTCAGCTATACTCATGCATGGACATATGGAGATTAAAGTTTAGTGTTTTATCATGACGTCACAGGAGATCAAATGTAACATTCATAAAAGTATGTATTTAGTGTTGCTCAAACGAGCGAACCTATTCGACTATGGTGGTATCTCAACTAAAGCGATAGCAATTCTTACACGTAGAAGGCAGTCACATCTTCTCAATATCCCGAGGGGCATTGGAAGGCTCCTCATGCTCCTCCACAATCTTGTTCTCAAGAGCGTTAGGCTGGTAAGTACCCTTGTACTCAGAAGCCTTGAGCATGTTCCACTTGTCTTCCTCGGAGTCGAGGTGCTTGAAGTTGAACCAGAAAGCGACACCGCCGACGAAGGCAATGACGGCAATGACAGTGTAATTCCAGACGAGGAGAGGGTCGTCGGAAAGGGGAGTGAAGGCCTGGCCGATGGCAGAGGCGAAGGCGGACATGAAGAGGTTGACGGACATGACGAGGGACTTCATGTTGTCGGGAGCCTTGGAGTAGGCGTACTCGTAGGAGGTGACGTTGGTGAAGATCTCGCCAAGACCGATCAGAATGTAGGGAAGGCACTGGGCCCAGACGTTGATGTCGGCAGGAGCGCACTTCTCACCGGTAGTAGGATCCTCACCGTTGGCGTACTTGCCGCAGGGGCTCTTGGAATAAATATAGTGTTGCATTATCGCTGAAGCAACCATAGAAAGAGCAGAGATAATGAAACCAACTGTCATACGCTTGATGGGAGTGAAGGCAACACCAATCTTGCGGAGACCAGGGTACAGGAGGTGATCGATGATGGGAACCATGATGACGATCGAGATGGGGTTCAAGTTCTGAATGATGTCGTTGGGAACACCGTTGAGAACCATGGTAGAGGCCTGAGTGGTAAGGTTACCAGTCATCTGATTGTAAGCCAGATGGAAGACAGGCAGATACAGGAAGACCTTGCAGGCCATGAGACCACGCTTGACTTCATCAACCCAAGCATCATCGTATGTCATCCAAGCAGGGCGCTGGTCAACAGGAATCTGAGAAGGCTTGGCATGCTCCCAGTTGAAGCTGAAGAACGAGCTTCGCTTTCGGACGTAGAAGAACATGCGCAAGAACTTGGACAGGACTGATCCAGTAGCAGGCTTGAGCTTGTAGTTCTTCTTGTTGAGAGCCAAAACAATGGGGGCAACGAGGAAGAAGATGGTGGGGATGAAGAAGGCGAGCCAGAATGAGTGGTACTTCTCAACGTAGACCATGGCAATCTGACCGCAGACGGAACCGATGTTGATAGCAAGGTAGAAGTACAAGAAGACTCGAGTGTTGGTCACAGCAGGGTCGACAATGACACGCTCGCCGTTGCGGACTTCGACGCGCATCTTGGTGTCTTCATTCTGATCAGCCAGGAGGGGAGAGACGTTGGCCTTGAAGAAACCAGTTCCGACGCAGAGAGTGATGAGACCGATGATGAAGGCACCGAAAGCGGGATCCTTGCGGATGATGACGTTGGGAGAAGAAGCGGCGACCAGGATAACGTGAGCGATGGTAGAGATGGCGATGGCGATGTGAAGAGTGACGAAACGGCCGAGCTTGGCATCTGCAATGTAGGCACTTGACAATGTTAGTGAGATTCGTTATGAGATCAAATGAGATGAGATGAGACATACCCAAACAAAGGCATCAGATAAGCGAAGAACTGGTTGAACAGAGAAATACCCTGCGCAGCCTTGGGTCCCATACCAAGCGCACCAGCCTGACCCTCTGGATCAAGCGGCGCACCAGTGTTACTCCCCTCAGGAAGCTTCTGCGCCACAAAGTTGGTGTACAGCACCGCAGAACCATAGTACGAGAATCGCTCGCACGCCTCGACGAAAGCAATTGTGTACATGGCCCACTTGATCTTTCCAGAGACGCGGCGCAGCGTGTGCAGCTCCTCCTCAGTGGGGAGCTCATCGTCACTGTCGGAGACGGAGCGCGCAACGTCGCGGGTGACGTCGATGGAGCCCTTGGCGGCAACTTGGGGGATGCCGTGAGTCTCGGGGTCGACGAGGCCTGAGCGCGCGATGGCGTCTGTGTCGAGGTGACCTGCGGAAGTCATGTTGACTGGCTTGACAAACGAGTTGATGAAGATGAGTTGTCGAGGATGCCCTGAAGAGCATAATTGAGGGGGAGGAGGGGGATGGTTAAATAAGACGATCTATGGGGCAAGATAGACAGGCCAGGCCAGGCCAGGCCCGTCCATTGGGACCTTCTCAAAAAGACAGTTGACGATCCCAGCTTGATTTGATACAGAACCCCAGAGTCGCACTACGGAACAGAGTTGTTTAGTGGAGCCCGCACCTTATCTTGCGGTGCAGCCAATTAGCGACGAGGCGATTGCTGGAACAAAAGTCCCCAGGGAGGTTAAGCCGGAAGCGGGGTCAGGCCCGAGGCACTAACGTTGCGACTCGGTCCTTTTGCCATGTTTCCCAACGGGGAAGGTCGCCAATATCGTAGAGTCGGCCGAACGATTGAATTCTGGAACTTTTTTGAGGCTCCTGGACCACGACGGATACAGAATCCTTGGCGTTATCGCTGACCCGGAGACGTGGTTTGTCTCGTGGTCTCAGCTTGGGGGGCCAGGTTTAACCTTGTATTGTGCATCTACTCAATCTCAAAGGTTAGATTGACACAGTTGCATTGATGAGCATAAATTGCTTTGTTGAAGTTGTGGCGAGGAGATGCCGAGGCATTGGAGAGGCGATGTTTCGGAGCTGGGCGTCCTCCGGCTCCGAATGTCTTGAGCCAAGCCACGCGGTAATGTGGCTGCTTCAGCTGCCAATACTTGCCCAAGCAGGTGTCAATAAATTCGCCTAACTTGGCATTGAGCTGTTCGCCAAGTAGAAGATCAGTTTGCCTCTGGGGTTGCGACGGTATCAAACGTTGGATCGGCTGATGGCGATGGCTTGAGCATGTCATCGGGGTCTTGGCACGGATAATTTTACAAAGACGAGTCAGTGTCGCGTGCTTTTGCTATCAGCGACATTCCCGACAAATTACTTGCCTTCAACGTCATTGCAACATCGTCACATTATCTCTACCCTAAACTCATGTAACGGTAACCTTCCTAAAGTGGTTAAGTAGGTCACCTTCGGGAATAGCACCCGAAGGATTCCCGCCTCAACCAGAGTTAAACGCGATTTCAATGCTGAACAATCGACACTAAAAAAACACAAACAGCGACCAATTTTCGGTCAGCAAAGATAGTGGCAATTGTCAAATCTCCCAGTGAAAATTTTCTGTTTAATGTTACGACAAAATGCAACGCAATAATACCACGTCGCTAATTAACCTCGCACCTGTCAAGGTCCCTCTTTGTCTCCTCCTGTCAAATTACGACCCCAATTTCTTCCCCCAGTCTCCACAGTATTAACATGAACTTTCCCCGTCCAAGTTCCCTCCTCGTATATGGATCTTGTTACCTCACAGATTCACCCTGAGCTGCCCTTTTGGGGAGCATGTCCAGATAAGCTTGCAAACAAGGTTCTTTTCATGCGTTGCGGGGAACAACCCAACACGTACACGTGAATGAACCTAATCCCTTACTCAGCTTTGCTTTAGTAAATCATCGCGTTTATCACAACTGCCAAGAAACGGTACGCGCGCGTGGCGTCGGAACTTTTGAGGAGCTCAATCCTCCGACCAGCAGATTGTGCAAAAAAACCAGGTCTGCTCCACGGACTTTTGGGGCGCCAAGACTACCCCTGTTCCAACCCGGCCACAAGTTCCCAGTGCAGAGGACCCTTTGTCTAGCGCCTCGGAGTCTTTCTCCACTCAAGTCTGGAGTCATCAATCAGTAGAGTAATGAAAACGTCTCCCCAGATTTGGGAGTTCGTTTTTTTATGTAATGCGCAAGATACAGTTGAGATATCGTGATTAGGTCCATGTTAATATTTCGTAACTTGAGATACAAAATGCGGATTTTCCAACGGTTAGTTGTTGTCGCAGAGCCGCGAGTCTTGGTTCAATGCGAGCCAAGACGGGTACGATAGGCCATTTTCTCGGCGCCGAGGTGTTATTCCCCGTTTCGCCCAGCACGCAATCGGCCAAGTCGCTTGGCAATTCGGGTTTCGGATTTAATCGTGCCTTTGCATCTTGGCGCTATCAATTAATCGCGTGAGACATGTTTGGACTTAACGGGCTGAATAGGCAGGTCTGCCGATGCGAAAACCAGTCTTACGTTCAAGTACAGTTATTACATGTCAGCAACTGCCACATTGCTCGTAAAGCGCATTCCTGATTCCGATAATGGCTGAGACGAATCACAGACGCTTCTTTATTCAGGGGATGTATTACCCCTGTCGCCGCTACACCACCTGATCCTAATTGGGGTAAGCCCTGTTGAATAAACAACGTCTTTACCCAATTAACCAGTGGAGTCTGCATTCAACTGTCACCATCAGCTGCATCCGATGACGATCCTCGGACTCAGCGTCTGATAGCAAGGCTCTAGAATGTAGAGATCGACGATATATGGCTTATCGCATTTATCATGTTGCATTGAGTAGCCCTATGACATGGCCTGATTCGGCTTCGCCCAGCGCTGTCGCTTTCCAAGCTTTACTCTCTTTGATCTGGTGTTCAACATCTTCAATCGTCCCATAATAACTTGCCACTTATCTGTCGCATTTCCCCATATCGCAACCCTTGCAGGTCGATATATCCATGACCAAGTCTAGGCTCGCATCCAGCCGACACACTAGCCACACAGGATTCCGATTCCTTGTCACAGATCGCCACAAAGATTCAAGATAAAACTACAATGGAAGGAATCTAGAAAAGGGTATATTGCTGTCCTCTGAATGGTCTTGACCTTGTTGGCTTGAGCTGCGACTTGTCCCAATAACAACCCTTGTCCCTGTATCTAAAAACAGAAATATCTCGACTTATCAGTAAAACCCACAGCCCTGTAGGCATACTAGGACGAACTCAAGCATATAAAAACAAGTTTAATCACTGTGCATAACAGCTAGCTAAAGATTCAACTCAAAGGCAAGCTTGTTTTTCTCAACATTAAGCTCCGTAATTCTACAGTCTTACATGCGTCGGCCAGCAAGTGGGATACTTACTAAAGCAGGCCGATAGTATACAACGGGGTCCTCATTATGCATCTAGCGCCAGATGTGCAGTTAAAGAAGTGCTTATCTTATCAGCATCCTAGCAATCTGTACTAATTATAGCCACGAGCTGGAATTGAGCATACGGAGGCAAATATTTATCTAAATCGTTTTTGAAGTGTTAATTAAAGCTATTCCGTTGCGGAAACTGAATCCTTATGATATGTATCCTTTGCATATTGCTACTGTCCTTGAAACGCTTTATTGACTTATTCTAACTGTCTTGCCTAATCTTTTAACAGATTCTCTTATCAAGATACGATAAACCAGGCAACATAAACAAGTCAATCCCATATGCCAATGTTTGTCGTAATTAATTTACATTAACAGCTATGCAATAATTCCTGGTCAAACTTTAGGTAAAGGCAATAAAGATTCTGAATAGTCTTAGGTCTATTTAGGGTAGACAATCTTGTATTTCCGACAGACACTAAGATGAATGTGGACAAGTGGGTCAGCGGCCCCCATTTTCGGATCTGTTCTTTATCAATATTTAGGGCTGGCCCAGTCTTGCCCATCAAGGTCAATACAACTAGCCCATATTTTTAAGTCGCCCGTTCCATACTCCGACATTCGTCGTGATTGAGTCTAACTAGACAGTGCATTTGGAGAGGTCGATGTGCATGAGGGGGTCAAATTCCTCGCTGACTCCAGTAGTCTGCTTGCATAGCCGTTTGGCCATCCAATATATCAGATGGATGGGTTTGAGACTTTCGCCATGTCTAGGTAACTCTCCTTGTCGATTGCACCGTGTTTTCATGGTATACAGTATTGCTACAGCCTTCCATGCTAGTACGTGCCAGTTCTACTGACACTGCTGAGCGTATGGCCTCGCGAGGATATAATACGGTAAGAACACTCGACGGGACGACTGGGCTGGGGAAGGGATAGTGCAGTAATAGTCGAACCCATCTGCTGTCAGACCGTACGAAGCTGCAATATGGTGCATTTTGTAAGAACCCCCTGCTAGTATTGCTTTTGAGTCTCTGGGACAGGGTTCGATGGCCACTCGTCAACGCCCCCAAATGACTGGCATGATGACTGCAATAAGCCCTGTGCAATAAGAGGAGACATGGTCTCTCTGCGCTGGCACTTGATGATCTCCTCCCGTGCTTTGGAGCATTATCGGTCCTCCATCATCTCTGTTGGGTCCGGTGCGCTCTCGACGGCCCTTGAAATGCTGACTTCTTGCATCACAGCACCAATATTTGGTAGCATGTGGTACCCAAGCGCTTGGTTGGTTGACGCGAACAAACATGCTACCTCGAGTGATGCATCTCGGTGTCCATTCGTCCAGGACACCTCCAGTCCCGTATAATCGCACAGGTACTTAGAATATCCATTGTTAGAGGTGATAAAAGATTGTTTGAGGTGCGTCGTCATGGCCACCTCGCTCTTGGACAAGAGCGCCGCATCTGCAAATGGCAGAAGCCTGTCTTTGGTCCGGAGTGCGAAACGAATTGTCCTCTTTACCCAGATGACGGCTATTTGGTCGGGGACTGAACGAAAATCAATTTGATGCGATTGCTGGCTGTCCTCATCTTGCGCTTCAAAAGGTCTCTAGTGCAGATCTTCGTGGTAGCAGCAAGTACTCCATGAAGGGTGTAAAGCTGGGGTCACTGTACACGTAGTATTCGTTTAGCGTCCCTGAACTGATGGTTAGACTTCACGTGAACAAAAACCACGACGCCACTTACCGGCAGCCACTTGATCAGCAGCATCAGCGTTGGCCTGAGCTATTGCAGGCTCGCGAGGATGAGGGCGTAGTTGGTGCGTGCAAGCGAGTCCCTTTGCTCTGAGAATCTATGGTCAAGTAGAGTTGGATATAGTGATACGGTCTGGTTGGATGAGTTAGAAATGATATAGGATGATGCAAGTTTTGTTATTGAACATGGAGATGAGAGATAAGCATGGTATTGAAGTGGGGCATGTGCTTGAGCATGGTAGCCTCTGATTGGCCCAGCAAGAAAAGGGGGCCTAGAAGAGTAAAGAGTGGGTCACAATGGAATTTCTGTACTATGATAGGTCCATCTGGACTTCCGGTTTTGGTCGCGGCAGATAGCCAAGGTATGAATAGAAAGAAAGTTGATTATCCAGTCAACTTCCATGTCCAGTACGAGCCTATTCGATACTAGATTTTCTGTATAGCAATAGATTCCCTCAAATCACGATGCACGCTTGGTTTTTCTTTTTACTTCCCGACTTATTATGGCGGCCCTTGGTCCTGTTATGAGTCAGCAGGAAAAAGCAACGAGCGTTAGTCTTAGCCTACGCGTTTTTATGTTTTGACCTGAGCATTCACGGTTTGACGGTCAATCAATCAAGCAAGACACTCAGTCCGCGGTCTGTCTCACGTCCCGCCCTACCGTCCCTGTCTTTTTAATTTCCTTCCTTTTCTCATTCTTAAAGCTCGCAATAGCAGATTGTATCTCTGCATCTCCAGCCCTGGCGCGGCGGATTACGCGTCGCGACATTCTGACGCGACAGTCGCACGACAAAAAGACCAAGGTACAATGTGTTCGAGCGAGAGTAGTGCACCTGATGAGGAACGCCATGGAGACGAGTCATTTGTAGCACCTGATCGAGCTGTCGTGCCAGTTCAGCCACCGCCCGGCTTCCCAACATATGAAGAAGCTGACGAGGATACAAACTCAAATACCCCCATCGACATCGCCTGGTACAATGCGTACATGAAAGCTTGGTCACAGTGGGGTCAGCATAGGGTACCTCATGAGAAAAGACAGTGGATAGAGACTATTAAGGGATTGCGTAAAATGAAATCCGTTAAAAGACTCTGTACTCACCACCTTGGCAGGCCTAGAGATGTCAACTGGGCCCTTATCGTGGCAGTAATGCTCAATTCCGATTTCTTTCCGGTAAAGGAGGATTTTGTCTTCTTGCAAAGGGCCAGGCAGAAGTTCCCAGCAGCTGCGGTACTCCAACAGACCATCAAAGTTCCATGGAACACCCGCATCCCTGATCTCACCGACCACGAACTGAAACCGTATGCTGCCGTCGCCGGTATCAAGTTGGAACCGCCTCTAAAGCGTAGGAGAGTATCCCCTGAGTCAACTGAGGATGAAATTTATGCAATTACACCTCAACCCCACAAGACACAATCTGGAACGAGCAGCAACAGTTCAGGCTCCACTCAGCCCGCTTTCATAGTCGTTGAAGACTACATTACCCACCGCAACGAGGATTGTCCTAATTGGGCAAAGCTCCAACGACTCGAGATGAGAATCAAGGACGACGAGTGTTGGCAAGCCCGAGACATGAGAAAGGACCAGAAAATCCAAGACCTACGATCAGAGAAGGATGCCCAGGAGGCTGAGATCAAAGCCCTCAAAGCTGAGAACAGAGCCTCCAAGGACCAGGTGGATGAGAACAAAGCCCTCAAGGCCAAGATAACTGCACAAGCCAACACGATCGAAGAACAAGAAGCGACAATTGCGC
This sequence comes from Fusarium concolor, assembly GCA_013184415.1. Classification (NCBI taxonomy): domain Eukaryota; kingdom Fungi; phylum Ascomycota; class Sordariomycetes; order Hypocreales; family Nectriaceae; genus Fusarium; species Fusarium concolor. Next base: position 10,686 of record JABCJY010001161.1, read on the forward strand.
AAAAAGCACAAGACGTTGAAAAGTGCGAGAAAGACGTAAAGAACACACTGAAGGCGCTGAGGGAGACGGAGAAGAGGCTGGAGTCGCAAAAGGAGATCCAGAGGATAAGTGACAAGGACGCGACTGATTGGAAGAATCAAAGGGACAGAGTGATAGCGAGTGAGAGATGGCTGGAGAACAGAGTCGCTGAGCTTGAGCAGGAGAATAAGGACTCAAAGACGAAAATCGAAGAGCTGGAGTACAAGTTGTACACTGTCGAGATGGAGAGGAACGGGCTGAAGGAGAAGTTAGGGCAAGGCCGATGGTTAATCTAAGTCTCGGCTCCTCTGGGGATCCTATGCATGAAGACAGGCGGCTAAGAGTGGATGAGAGATCAGAGACGGCAACGTATTATGGGAGAATGGTGGCTATTAGCGATATGCGGACGTTCATTGGACTTTGTTCGTGGGAGATATTGGTAAACTTCGTTGGCATTTCGGCGATATTGTGTATGAGTTCATTTGATCAACACAAGTTTTAATATTTTAATCAAACCACAAAAATCACTATGCGTAGGTATGAAAAGGACCCTGGGCTCCAAGTGAAGTGGCAGATTAACAAAGCACCCTTCAATCAGGACAGATTTTACTTCTAGTCTTATGCCTAAACTCCAGCTCGGACTACCCTAATCTGGAACGGAGAAACTTTCGGGCAAGCTCCTCTGGCAATGATGAATTATATCACAGAAAAGACCAGGCAAGGCGTTAATTGTGAGATCACGTTCATACCTTTACACGGTCACATCAAGTAATGAGTTAGCTGGATAAGGGTCTTTGTATGTCTTGGATTGTGTAGAGGTAGTTATGTCGTTCGACGATCCTCGTTCCTTAGTTCCAAACAACCAGTACCAGTCCTACTGCTCAGAAGCAGCCAGCTCTCAGACTCAATGAACCGATTCTCCATGTTGGTGTACCGATAGTATGCCGAGAGGATTCACTTGCAGATTGGCGCCGTCTTTCACTCGACACGCTGGCGCTTGGCCGTGTCTTCGCCTTGGCCCTCACCGTCGTGGCCACGCTTGCCCGACTGCGAGGCTGTGGTATCTTGAGCCGGCGCATTGTCGCCTGATGCATGATCAGATTCACGGCGAAGACCGGTCATCTCCGATTCAAGCCCAGATCTGAGCCCAGCCTTCATGTCTCGAAAGATCTGACCAAGCTTGTCAGAGAGGTTGGTCTCTGGGTCGGTGACCTCCCCACTACTGCCATGAGCACGACCTAGATCGGGAAGATTATCCAGATGATCAAACTCGTCCTTAATGCCAAGCTTGTGGTCACAAGTGTTCCTGGAATCTGCAAGATTTTCTGTGATATCGTACAGTCTGGCCTTAAACTCCTTAAGGATTGCACTCTGCTCTGCCTCGTATTGAAGGATATCCAGCGAAACGACAGCGGTTGCGAGAACGTTTCCTAAATTAGCGATCAGCCTGGCATGTAAATAGAAGGATTGGGACACCACGAACGTATAGTCATCAGAAAGGCATGTGCCTGCGCTTTTGCTTTGGCCTCTCTGACGTAAGAGGCAGTGATAACTTCATAGATGCGGTGGTTAGCATTGACAGCGGCCTTGTACTCTGCCTCCCGCTTTGCCTCGGCGAACGTGTCGCGGACGATCTTCTCGATCCGCTCCCGAAGACTCTGAGAGACATGGTCAATGACACTCTCCCGGTCATGGTTGGAATCATCCGCTGGACCAATACAGGTGCCGAGGTTTTCGTCCTCCGAAGCCATAGCGACGCTGAATTCGGACTGTTGGTGTTGACGTGGGTGCGAGGATTGAATGATGGGTTGACTAAAAATGGTGGTTAGTGCGGGCACTTTCTCCAGTGGTGGAAATGGGAAAAGGGGAAAAGAAGATAATAACTTGGAAATAAAAATGTTTTCTTACTTGCTCTATTACTTGAGAATCGTGACCTAACTGTTGTTGGCTGGTCAGGCTTTGAGATGTGATGTGAAGATGTTGAGATATGGGCTGATGCATGAAGGAGAAGAGGTGCAAGGAGGAGAGAAATGAAATGCTCTAGTAAACTGCCTAGAGTGGCTTATGCGGCGCTAGAGTTGGCGCGTCTCCCTTTACCGATTTCTCTTAATTTTACCTCAGAAATTCTCTAGAATACAGACAGCAAGCTAGCTACTCTTCTTCTTCTTCTCTGTGAATCTTGGCTCTCAAAAGCGGGGCATTATGCATGAACAGTCTCCCCTAGATAACCAACCTGCCTAAGACTGGCAGCGCATCTTTCCAGCAGAGCCAGTCAAAAGGTTTAGACATACCTGAATCCTGACTTTCTTGTAACTCGACTGACAAGCAGACTATCAATTTGTGAACACCTTCATACTTATACACGGCTGGAGAAAGGGATGACTTAGCGGTACATGAGTGTTTTCATATCTAGGATCATGTAGAGGTAGCTACCTGCATTGCTCAAAGACACCCATTCCTTCATTCTAAGCGACCAGTATTGATCCTGCTACTCTAGAAGCAACCCAACCATGAACCAAGTTTCTCGTTGAATATACCGATGATTCCGAGAGCACTACACTTGAAAACTGGTTTTCATTCCGTACGTTGGCGCTTGCCGCTATCACCAACTTGCTCCTCGCCATCATGGTCGCGCTTGTTCGACAGAATGGATATGATGTCTTGGATGTTGTCACCCTTGCCAGCGAGTCTGGTGACAATCTCAGCGACCTCAGCCCTGAGATTGTGCCTCAGTTCAGACTTGATCTCATCCTTCATGTTTGTAAGGCCTTGGGCCAGCTTGATATCCAGTGCCTCGACTTGTGCCTTGAGCTCGCCGTACATCTTGTCCGGCTGTTTGTCCGTGTTGGCCATTTCCTTGAGGTTGGTGCAGTCGGTGCGAACCTGTTTGGTGGTACCTTCGACATAGGAAAGTCGATTGGTAAGTGATCGGACCTTGTTTTGAAGCTCGCAAACAACGTCATTCTTCTGCCCGGTGTTGATTTTGTTTCGGTCGATGTCGATGATACATTCGTCTCTGAATATTGAGAGCCTTTCGGCGATCCACCCCAAGCAGGTTTCGAAGTCCTCAGAGTCAACATCATGGTCTTCCTCCCTCTTGTAGATGTGAAAATCTGCCTCCCTGAACAATTCTTTGGCGAGGTCTCCTAAGCGAATGGTGAGTCTGGCACGCAGATGGTAGGATTGGATCAAGACATACGAGACTTGACGAGGTGGGACATGATAGCAGCGTTTGCCTTAGTATTGGTGGAGGCAATACGCTTCTCACAATCAGCCTCGATCTGAGCGATGCGGGCATCAGCTTCAGCGATCCCGGCAAGCTTTCCGCGGTTGTAGTTGTCCTGAGCGATCTTCTCAATCTGGGAGGCATCGGGTGCGGCGTCTGCACCAGTGACGGTGACGACGTCCGTTGGGCCAACTTGGGCTTCCTTCTCCGAAGCCATGGTGGGATCTCGTTGGTTTCGGCGGTAGAGGTGGTGCGTCCTTTTTCTTTCTGACGTTGGTTGATTTTTGCTGAAAAACTCTGTGGAGTGCAGACAGAGAGAAGTTTGTTTTCTGCCCCGTCTTCTTTGTGGTCTCTCTCAGAAGTGGGGCCTCAGGTATGACACATCTCCACCAAACAATCAACCTGCCGCAGCAGCCTAAGGTTGGGAGTGGCGTACAGTGAAAGCTAGTCACAGGCTGGAACCGCTAATGTTATCTCTTTAGGCGGCGTAAGGCTAATATCTGTCAAGGACTACCTAAAGGTATATTTGAGTTTTGGTGGGACTGTCAGAGACCTTCCACTGTCGAAGCGTCTGGAACACGGAGCCAGTACAACGCGATTCCGAAACCGTGCGTTGACAGAGTTTGGGTTTGCGCTGGGTTTTTGATATTTATTTGAAAATAGATTTCTTTTATTTAGTCATATTTTGTATAGCATAGAATGAAATTAAAATTTGGGAACAGATCTGAAGTTGGGTATTGTGACCAAGAGACCAAGTGGGTCCTTAGTGTTGAAAGCTGGGAACAAGAATCAATCGATGAAGTTCAGCCATACTAGCAATGCCGGTCAATTTATGAGCAATGGATATTTCAAATAGCTATTTTTGAATAACGTTGAGCTTGAGTCTCTAACCATCTTCGTGAAGCCTGGAGCAAGGAAACCTCGAGGGTGTGGATCTTCCAAAAGTTGAGTCAAGTCATTTGTTCGAAATATCGACCAATGAGTAAGTTTTGGGAACTGTCTAAATGCTAAAGCAGAGTGTAAAAGATGTTAATATCGTGTCGCAAACGCGAAAACAGTTATTCTATTGCCGTTGAAATAAACACACACGGCCCCGCTAACGCTCCCGGTGTAATAATACAACCATGGAAGCTCATCGCCCCGCTGCCAGCCCTATGATTAACAAAAGCGGGCTGCTCCGTTAGCGGCTTAATAATTACACCCCCGCCGTTTTTTGTCGCGTTTCACCGTAAATAGCCGAAGTTTCATCGACGCGCTCAATTTCGGCAGACTTTAACCGGCTTATCTCACGTGAGATTAATATGGGAATAAGTACACATATCACGTACCCCCAAAAGTCAACAGTAACACGACCTTGCGACTTTTCACGACAATGGATTTTTCGTCAATTGTTGTGCCTGTTGCTGGGGCGATAGTCTCTTATCTCATTTTTAAGCATATTTTACGACGCTTAAAAGGCCCATTGCCGCCTGGGCCAATTGGTCTACCATTTCTCGGTAACATTCGTGACCTTCCGCCTTCAGGCACTCTGGAATGGCCGCATTGGCAGAAGCATAGGGATAAATATGGCCCAATTACTTCGGTTTCAGTCCTTGGGCAACTCTTTGTTGTTTTGCATGACAAGCAAGTCATTCTGGATCTTCTGGAGACACGTGCTTTGAAGAGTGCTTCAAGACCAAAATTGACCTTCGCTGGCGACGTGTATGGAACCCTCTCCCAACTATGGATGTTGTTGCTAATTTAAATTATTCAGTGTTGGATATGATGGTGTTATGGGGATGATGCCTTATAATCGAACATTTCGCATGCATCGCAAACTCACAGCGACGCAAGTCAGCAACAAATCAATCGTACGCTTCGAGCCGATCCAAGAAATGGAGATCCTGCGACTACTGAAGCGTCTTCACGAAGATTCCAATAGCAAGAATCTACCAGATCATTTGAACCAGTGAGTCAATTTTCTTCATCTCGATGCGTCAAGAGCTGACATCACCCTAGGATAGCCGGTTCTATCATGTTGCGAATTCTTTACAACTACGAAACAGACCCCAAGAAGAACGATCATATCGTCACAATGTCTAATCTAGTCATGGAGGAATTCTCTCAAGCCACTGCGCCAGGAGCCTGGATGGTGGACTTCATCCCCTGGCTCCAATACCTCCCCGAGTGGTTTCCCGGCGCCGGTATCAAGAAGACAGCCAAGATGTTCAGACAACATCTGCTGCAAAACGTTCAAGATCCTTATGACTATGTCAGAGAACAGATGGCCCGTGGAAATGATGACGTTTCATACGTCGCTGGTTTGATCCAGGATATTCATCGCAAGATCGACCCAGAGGAAGAGAGTGTTATCCAATGGACCGCCGCGTCTATGATGAACGCTGGTACTGACACGACTGGCGCTGTCCTTTATTCTTTCTTCGCAGCTATGGTCATATACCCCAATGTTCAAAAACGCGCACAAGAAGAAATTGGCAAAGTAGTGGGAGACTCTCGCCTCCCATCTTTCTCCGACAAGGCCAATCTTCCCTACATCAACGCCATAGCCCAAGAAGCTCTTCGCTGGCATACCCTCGCACCAATGGGCTTTCCGCACATGACTACAGAAGATGATATATACCGCGGCTACTTCATCCCCAAGAACACACTGCTCTTCCCCGCAGCCGCATCGCTCACCCATGACCCCCAAGTTTACCATGACCCAATGGAGTTCAAGCCTGAGCGTTTCTTTGAGCCGTACAATGAACCTGCGCCTGATATCGTCTTTGGCTTTGGAAGGAGGGCGTGTCCAGGGAGATGGATTGCGGAACAAACGATGTTCTTGAGCATTGCGCAGACGTTGGCGGTGTTTAACATTGAGAAGGCATTGGATGATGATGGGAAGGAGATTGAGGTGAAGTATGAGCAGCTTCCTGGTGTTATTGCTCGTGTGAAACCTTTTCCACATAGAATTGCTGTTAGGAGTGAGAAGCATCGGAGGTTCGTTGAGTAGGAAGCTTTCAGGTTGATCATCTATCTCGCGAATTGTCCAACAGGTTTACATGCATATGGATTTTGTTACAGTGAGTTCGGATGATTATTATTACATGATCTCTGCATATAATTTACTCTTTTTGCCACGTGCTATGCAATGAAATTAAATGGCTTTCGTAATTAACCATCCTTCTACAAGCCGATGAGAAGATTCTCCCATATAGTAATATTGAGCTTGTAGCAGTGCAAATCCCAAGACCATTTTAGCCAAACCATTTTCTCATCTTTCCTTCCAGTCTAGCCCTTACATGTGCCCTTCTTCCACCCTCTAGAGCATTCATACGTTCTAATAAATGCTTTACATCAAGAAAATACTGTGTGTCACGCTCCTTGTCAACCCTGTTGGACGATACTTCAGCCTCTTTTAATAAAGACGCAATTCCAACCTGTCTAACTCCTTTCGACACAAGATAAGCTATCGTGTCGAGTCGCTGGTGACAAGGGATTCTGGAGTCATCTACTCCAGCAAGTATCGATGATGTGGAATATCTTTGGAACCCAAAGATAGCTTGCTCAAGAAGAGCTCGGGATTCTTTGACGGGAACTTGATGAAACCCCGCAGGATATTCATCCATTTTATAACGGATATATCGAAGTATAGCGAACTGTACAGTCAATCCATGGAAGCTATTGCGTGTAAAGGTCCGAGACGAGTCTGGGTTTGGCTGGAACGTGGGCCACATTATGTCAGTTATGGAGGAGTTGGGAATTGCTGAAAAAGAGTTCGACGCTGCTTGTTGCAGTTGGTCAACGGCTTCCACGAGAGTTTTGTCTGAAGTTGCGTGCTCGTCCACAAGAGACGCATAGAGAAGTGATCTTGTGATGCGATTCCAAAATTCATCACTTCCGGGAAATACTTCGTCTCGTACATTTTCCATCTTGATAATCTCGGCGCGAAGGAGACACATACATGGATCAAAGCCTCGGGGACTCGCGGACCGAATCTGCTCCCAGACCCTGGGTTGTTTGATCCACTCGGCAGCAGTTCGGTGAAGAAAGTCGACAGTCTGGGTAGCCTTGACAGCGTCAAGAATTCCCCGAGTCCTGGCACTGAGTCTTCTCTTAAGAGCTGCGTGCACCTGATCCATATCAAGCGCGTGGACATTGATGTTTACCCTGGCTCCCCTTGCCTCATCTGCTAACCAAAGGGTTAACCAATCAACTGGTGAACAGGCAGAGACATGAATTTGCAGCATGACCGAAACTTCGGGGAGCAGCCTTTCAGGGATTGCCGCGTAGATAGCGTCGTACAGACTTTCAAGCTCAGGAGGTATCATATCCAGGGTTGATTGCAGCTGTGGTAGGCTGGCACCTTCAACCAAGGATTGGAAAATCGTTTGAGTGACGATGGCTGTCCAGAGAAAGACGCCATGGGCTTTGGAGACGACCTGATTCAGTAGTTGACTCCCTCCATTCTGATAGAGAGAATTCAGCTCTGAAAATGCCCTGACTCCCTGGAAATGGCCAAATACATATGCCTTGATGTCATCATGTGTCAGGAGATGCATTTGCATCCCTGGACTATCAGCAAAGGCGTCGCTGAACTGGGGCCACGATCGACTCGCGACACAGACTTTGATGGCTTCATGTTGGGCCACGTGTTGAATTAAAGTGCAAAGCTGCATTGGAGCAACATCGAATTCGTCAAGGCCGTCAACGAAGATGATAAGGCGCATTCTCGTTTTGGAGAAGCTTAAAAGACGTGAGAACGATTCATGCAACTCCCAATCGCTCCATGGGGGCAGGTCTCGCGACTCAAGCTCACGAATTGTGTGAAACAGCGCCCACCTCCTTGGGCAAAGAATTGACGTGAGTTTCGGGCTTTTCTCAAGAGTCTGATGAAGAAGTGTCCTGAGAAGCCCTTGCTCTGATTTGCCGAGATCCAAACCAGGTTTCCAGGCATAATATTTGATCTTATATATGGGATACCCTCTGGCCCATTGAGATAGATAGCGGTTAATAGCTGGGTGGTTCGCGATGTACTTCATAACGGTGGACTTTCCAGCGCCGGGCTTCCCAGTGATCCAATATGGAACTTGAGAATTGCTCTCAAGCCAGTTTGGGAGACTGGACCACATTGGCTCCCCAGTACCTGACCGGCTTGGCGTCCTCGAGAATACCCATTGATAAGTGGACTGGAAGGCCGGTGTTATGGCCTCTTCCCGGTTGTTCATGGAATTAAATCGAAGGCTTTCAATAATCGCTGATTTGACATCGTCGGCAGAAGCGGATGACTCTTTAGGAAATGTTGATAGAATGGAGGGGTCTGGCTTCCAGTCCCTGGCCCAAAGCCGAGAAATGATTTCCTCCGCAACTCGACCGTTACGAATCGACTCGATAGCCCTTGGCTCAATTCGCCCAATACCATCTCCTCTTCCTTTTTGAAGGCCCTCATGGGATGCATAATCTCGATCTTTGCCTTCTGCGAACCGACCCAAGCGAGCTTCAAATCTGGTATCGATGGCTTCGTTGAGGGCAAGTTCATCACTTTTGATAGGAACTCTCCCTGGGCCCATGTCCACTGTCTTCTCGAGCGCATGGTTCAGTGTGACAATCATAGTGTCGAGCTTGTTGCTAAACTGCCTTTCCCAGCCTTTGTTGTCTCGAGAATTAAGCCTTGATAGAGTAAGTATGAAAACCAAGTATGGGAAAAGAGAAAGTGGTAAAGTTACCAGATTGACATGGTTGCCGCTGTCATCATTTGTTGTCGAATCTTGTTGAGACGGATTTTCAAGTCTTCAATCTCTCGACCTTTCCATAACGATTTCAGAGCTTTTCGAAACGCATCTCCTATTGACAGCTTGCCACTGTCATCCTTCTTGAGAAAAGACACAATTCCCGGTTGGTACCCGTTATGAAGCTGGGTCTGAAAGGAAGCGTCAATCTGGGGTAGAATGTTCTCAATCTCTCTAGCGATAATATCGCACTCGTGGCACACGCCAAGCAGCAGAGTATCTGCATTTTGAGAGACATTTTGTAACGTTTCTTGCTGACCGATAGCATCTCTCACAGCTTGAGCGACGCTGGTGAGATCCCGTGAGACAGTCGAGAGCTCACGGAGTTCGATATCCTGGCCGGCCGCATCGCGATAGATATGCCAGGTTTCCGAGAGTAGTCTCTGGCCGAAGTCTACAAACTGTACGACGGCAGCGGCGATACCGAGGGCAGACAGAGGATCCATGTCATCAATAAAGATGATGAATGAACGTCTCGTTCGGTAATGTGAGTTTGCAGAAACAGAAACATGTTAAGGCTGCCTGATTGAGGTGAAATTGTGAAATGCGGGGTTTCTTTTCAGCTGAAAGTGAGACACGGGTATGGTCTTAATCAAAAGGAACCAATAGTAAGAATTGCACCTTTCTGAGGCCGATAACAGCAGGGTATAGAGGCTAATCAGCCTTGCTGACTATTACAAATCTGGTTAAAGCCAAAACACTATTGATTTTGCAGTTGTGTGATACGAATCCTAAAATTTGGCCGTCTCAAAAACCCCATGTCGTCCAGCTCCTCGACTAAAGTCCCCAGCACCCTTGACGCTCTCAGTAGTAATAACTTTGACACCATTCTCAAACTCATTCCTCAAAGCATCTTCAAACGAATTTGCGTTGTAAACAGAGTAATAACAATTCGCCCGATCAACATTCATGCACTCCTGCGGAAATGTCAACAGCTGCTTCGCAATCTTAGTTGCTTCCGCCAAAGCTTGACCCTTGGGTACAACACGATTCGCAAGTCCAAACTGCAGCGCTTCCTGAGCTGAGACAGCTCTGCCGGTGAGAATCATGTCCATAGCCCGGCCGAGGCCAATTATGGCCTGTAGCCGAACGGTCCCGCCATCAATGAGGGGAACGCCGAATCGACGGCAGAATACCCCAAAAATAGCATCTTCCTCGGCAATGCGCATGTCACCGATAAGTGAGAGCTCCAAACCTCCTGCAACTGCATAACCCGAAACTGCGCTGATGACGGGTTTTTTAACTTGCATTCTCGAAGGACCGATGGGGCCGATATTACGATCTTGGACTTTATGATTCGGATCGATGATTGGACCGAGGTAGTTATCTGTTTCTTGAGTGGGATTCCATTTGGCGACCTCGTGAAGATCAAAGCCAGAGCAGAATGAACCGTGAGCGCCGTAGAGAATGCAGACTTTTTGAGTTGCATCATTCTCAAAGGCTAGGACAGCCTCGGTGAGCTTCTTGGCTGTTGGGCCGTCTATGGCATTCTTGCGGTGAGGGCGGGATATAGTAATAGTAGTGATTCCATCTGGAGTTTGAGTGACTTGTACAGCTTGAGGTTCAGAGCCCGCCATTGTTTAGATGGGATTGGCGTTGATAAGTTTGAGATGTATTTGTTAATAAGCTGAGGGGTGAAGCTCTTCACATGGCTTAAATACCTGATGTCGGCAATCTCGGATTATCTATCCGGTATATCCGATTGTTTCTTAACATCCGTTATTGGAAATCATCGGATTGGGAACAAGTCGGCAATAACAATAATTGGAGGCTGTTTTCATCTTCGCAACTTGCAGCCTTGGGTAAGGACATTTTAGGTTTAGCGTATTTCTTTATCCTCGGCAATGAGTCACCAAGGGCTGGTCCTTGAATTTTGAGAAGAGAAGAAGCTTGAAAAGGCCAACTACAACCGAGATAAGTCGTCTGATATGATATATATAACTATGAAAAAGAGGAAAACGACTTTACATCCCTATTCAGTGCTCTGGTACCTGTCAAGTCATGTTTCACCGACACCAATATATACCTACCTCAAAGAGTTTGACAAACTCGACCTGTCTAATCTATCAAAAGTCACAACCCACTGATACTCAGAGATGCTGGTGGCAGATATTGCTAAAAAAAAAAAAAAAGGCCAATTGTCTTTCCTTGAATGCCTAAAGCTGTTGTCGTCCACTTACACCAACATCGCGGATAAAGATTATAGCGCTCCAGCTGTCAGCAAAACTCCACTAACGTAGCAGCCTGATGATACTCCTGCTTACGCTTCACTTTCAACTCAACATCTGCCAAATCAAACATCTCGTCTGGACTGATTATCATGAGACCGCGAGAGGACGCACTAGATTTGTGCGTGGCAGATCGAAGATGCCGTCTCTGTCAGTTTGACCTGGAGGAGCATGACTCGGTCATCGCCCGTCAGTTGATCCGGCTTGCATGCTCATAACAGAAGCTTACCTGAAAGCAGGTATCAGTCCCCAACGATTCTCTGCACCGTGGGAATACAGGGAAATCGAAACGACGTACAATGAAGTCGAAAACGTCGTTTTCCACGGATGTTTCGGGCATCGCTGTTCGAAGCAAAATCTGGTGCCTTTCTTTCATGCTGAATGCTTGTCACTCAGACCCTGCGACTTGTCAGACGCTCTTATCGCTGCGGGAGAATACAAATTTGATCCCTATAAGTATGAACAACAGCGACGCGCGGATCGAGTCCGGAGTCTTCTGGTGCCAAGATTAAGAGACAACCTCGGGATAAGACTCCCAGGTGAGGTATTGACTATGATAGCGGAAATCATAATCCGTGAATGTGCTACAATCACCGCTCAAGAAAGGTCTATTGGAACGGAAATCTCTGAGAATTCTGTTGATCTTTTGCGCGAGGTTTATGTCACTTACACAACCGTTGAGGGTGTACGATACGTCAAGAGCATCAGTAACTCGAGATCCGAAGATCGTCAACAAGTTTTGGTCAGCAAAGAGGGCGAATCTGTGCGAAAGATCTGGATTGCTGAAGATTATCGAGGCATTCGTTTTGTTAAGTTCTGCTCCGAGAACACGGAGTTCTCAGGACCTACCCCAATCAAATATTCTTGGTGGAGAGCTATCTCTGCACCTTGTCATATCAACGTGATCAATGTCAAAACAGATGTAAGGACCACTTTCTAACACCAAGAAAAGGACTAATGTAATCTTAGGGTCTCAAACTAAGGGACATATCAGTCCCTGATGAGTCGAACTCCAAAGTCATCGTCGAACATGTCAGCTGGACAAGTCCTGATCATCCAAACCAAATTCTCAACCTTGAGACGCTCGATAACAGCGACCATACTCCCAAGGGACTCCAAATGGTATCCTTCGACTGCAACTTCGAGGGCACTACGGGGTATACCGTAGTCACAGATGGTGAAGCCATCGCTTGGATTCATGCGCATGGACCTGACGAAAGCACTGAGTTCTACGCAGAGATTGATGCGGATTACCCTCTCGGCTTCTTCATTTACATGCCACTTGACAATGGAGAGTTCATCACTGAGATCTGCCGACGATGCCTGTTGGGTCCGGGCAGTGACCCCTCGATCTGCTTGGTGGTAAGGTCAAGGTTCTCTACTATCCTGGAGCATTTGTTCTGACTTGTGCGTAATAGTTTATTACGAATAAAGGGAGGGCTACTCATTTCGGGACCACTCGTCCACCGCATTCTCTCAACGATCTTGAAAGAATCCTCAAACCCTCACCCAACGGTTCCAAAATATATTTCAACGCCTGGAATTCGTTGGACGATGAGAAGGTGAAATACTTGGCATTCGACAATCCAGAACCTCCAGTTCCAAGACCTCTTCCACCATCTCTCATTCCAGAACCCCCGCATTTCATGACTGAAAGCAAAGACTTCTGGTTCAAATCCTCCTGCAACCTGGAAGGAATCGTCGAGATGACTATCTGTCGAGACATCGGATATCTTTACAACACTATAATCGGTGTTCTATTCACATACGAAGACGGACATCGAGAGTGTCTGGGTCGATTCCGGTTTGATAAGACTCTAGAAAAGGTCAGAATAGACCAGACATCGGACATACACATTGGCAGCCTAAGAAATATGTTCACGTCTTTGTATGTCACAGAGTTTGGCCTTTCGCCTCCTCATAACCGGGTCTTCCGTTCTTGGATGAAAGTCTCTCGAACTGGTACATTGGAATGGTGGTGGTCATTTCGCCATAGCGTGGTGCGCCAGGTATCATCTGAAGGGATGACCAGCAATATATTCGGCGCACCCTTACATTTGTATTATTAGCGATGTATGAAGATAACCTTAGAATGGGAAAGCCCATAAAAACTCGTTCAGGCACTCTATTCGAAAGCTTGACTGAAACCAACGTCTCTCCTGAGATAAGTGTCTAAGTTTAAACGAACTCAAATTTCCACTTGCGCTGCAATACATTTGGCTTATAGGACCATTCTCGAGGCTCGCACATCTTGTTATCATAGTCTCTCCATGGTTGAGGTCGGCTTGGGGAGGGGTTGCTTTCCTCAGCGGAGGATAGTTTTTGATCTTCTCTACGAATCTCGTCAATACTTTAGCAATATTCGAGCCCAAACTAACGTATCTAAATCCATTCTCACTGGCTAAGTCCTCATCAAAAGGTTAGAGCTCTTTCCACTCTTTCCTCTGTCGGTCCACGACCCAGGCGCGAAACGAAATCCCAATCGTTGTCAAGACATACAATGACTGGATATGTTTCTCTACCATATATTCTAGGGCTTTATGCAGTGTTAGGTCTTCCGCGTGGTAAATATCACGTCTATATGAAAACCGAACTAAGAGAACAGGTAGCATGGTATCGTTAGTGCTATCGTATTGCTTAACGACCATGTCAACTGTTTCACGAGATCCATCCTCAGGTATCCTGTATGTGACAAAATATGTATCGCAGTCGCGGAAACACTGATGCCCATAGCTTTACCAGGATCGTGAAGATTTGTTTTCGTCTCCAATATCTTGGGCTGCCTGTTCGTAAAGTCGAAAAATGCCATTTTGACGTAGAATATCCATAGCTTGTTGGTTGAGAGGAAAGGCTTGGACACGCTGGGCCTGGGAAGGACCGCGTAGTCGTTATTGGAGTTGTAGCAATATGAAGGCTCATGAAAGAAGCCTGACAATCAGTGGCTGGATTATGTTGATTGATAGTAGAGTTTGACGGTTTGTCTTCCAACGTAAAGGGCGGGACTTCACTGAGAGGAGAGACAAAGTTCCATTTACTGCCCTGGTGGAGCTACATAGCCATCATCAGGTCGCAATGGCCAGTCACGGCTGCAGTTGGGTTGACATTAGGGGTTTCTAAGCGCGCGCTAGGTTTGGGAAGAATTTTTCCTCTATTTTGAGATGTGGCAGTATTCGCTTGAAATTGGGACCAGAGGACGATAGAGACTTTCATTTTGGGCGAAGCCAATATAAACGTTGGAGAAATGAAGCCATATCGAGGTGATTGAAGAATAAGTTATTAGTTGATAATTGTTTATTGGATAAACACGTGATTCTTGGGAATACCTTGGTCGAGCTTCGGGTGCTCATGAATCCAATAGCTCAATAATAACGACGTATCGGATTCTTATTTGAAGCATTTTTGGAAGTTTAATGGTCTGTTCCAAATGAACTCCTAACGATACTGGACTACAGATATCACTGGCTTGTACTGAAGGCCCTGACCTAGATGGAATGACCTCTATTATCGCTGTTCGCCATTTGACCTGTCGTTTGTTGGGATCCGGATTCTATGTCCCGGGGGATCGATATAGCCATAACTTCATTTCGCTACATAGCTGTCAAAATATCCCGCCTGGACCTTTTGGCTTCCCTTTCTCAATCTTGCACCTGACATGGTACGGCTTCTTCGAGTGAACATCGTGCTATTGAGGGTACCTACGTTGTACTGACCTTACAAACAGAGAGTCACTGTACCACCTTGAAACCGAACTTAACAGTGACTCTGACAAAAAGTAGTAGAATGAGGCCTGAGACAGATGTCATTGACTAGGATAACTCCTGGTTCAGCCGAAAGCTCTCGCGGAAAGACAAACAGTTCCACCGATAAGGGTTATGTATCAGGTTGCATAGAGTACCTGGAGCAACAACAAACAATCCTACGTAACGATTTATATTTGGAAGCTGTTTTCGGATCTAATGAAGCTTCAATATTAAACGTCGCAGCGATGATAACACGGAAGACGACCATAATACGGGATGCTCGATGCCCGAAGCTGGAAAATCGAGAACTGAGACCTCATCACTAATATCTTAACTCCGCCCTGACACCCATCCTGGCCCTGATTTGCCACGCACCAAAACACATGCCGAAGTTTGCTTTAAGCGCCCGAGACTTCGAGAAGTATGAATAAAGCCAGTAACTCCCTCGCTGTTTATCTGTCCATTGATCTAACTATCTACGATACAATAGTCGAACACAACGACGGCCCGTGTCGGGTAGCGCCCTGCTGGGCGAATTTCAACAAGAATATATCTCTATTTCATTGGAGTTGATTACGATCTTGGGATACCTCAAGGGTTTGCGCCGGTGATGGGGCGGATGAATTACCTGAACATCGAAGAAGTAAATAAGCCTAGAGCCGAAATTGGTCCCACTGTGCTGTTTTGTAATAATCACGGAGTTTAGATGGGTCCTTATGTTTCCGTGTTATAGATAATGATGTGGAAGTCTAATCGATCTTGGAGTATGTTAGTTTATGGCTGTCGTTTGCTAGACATCACAGTTGCTGATTCTTGATCGGGAATGCGAAATGTGGCTTCAGTCTGACCAAAGTCGAAATGTAAGGAAGGGCCTTGAGAGAATTTGAAGTTGTTATTGTAGAGGAGATACCAATGGGTTTTGGGCACGTCAGATCACGGTTTCGATTTCGGGTTAAGTCGGCTTTTCTCGGCCAGCTATGTACTAGATGGATCCCGTCATTGGTACAGGTTAGCTGTCAATTGGAGCATCTTTATTACACAAGCCTGCAATAAACTACCAAACTAATGCGGCACCGATGGATATAGCTTCTGAACTCGCTGGTCATAATCGCTTCAAGTACTTGGTGCCCGGTTAGTGCGTTGCTTGGTTCAGAGTATAGCGAATATGACGATAAGATCGTATAGGGTCACTGCATTTCTCTTTCAGCCGACCAACATGACTACCTAGTATACTGTGTGCGACGAGTCAAGCAACAAACGAGTCTGTGAATAATAAGTGTTTGGAAGTATATTAATAAAGTAAATACATAAGATGTTAAGAGATATAAAATCTACCATATGAAAATAGGGTTCACCTTACAACTGACAAACTCGCGGCTTCATGCACTGCCATTCCTCAATGATCTTCGCCAGGATATCCTCACCGGGAGTCTTTGGTGTACCACCATCTAGGCTTCCAACATAATCCAACTGAAGAACAAGACTAGAGACGGCTAGGGAAACTATCAAGCTTTCTGTGCAAGGCTTCCATGGCTTCGTTATCAATGCCTCCGTCAAAATCGTCATCAGAAAGTTCTTCACCATCATCAGAAGCTTCTTCACTACCATCCTCAGAGGCCTCTTCACTACCATTCTCAGAATCTTCGTCGGTACCATTCTCAGAACCTTCGTCGGTACCGTCATCAGAGACTTCTTTGTTGCCGCCATCGGGAGTTGCTGAAGGCAATATTTCCGGTGTAGACGGGCTAAGCGGACCGATCGACTTGTGGATGGCTGAGCTAGGGCTCGATGGTCGTTGACCGCCGTCCTTGGAGCCATTGGCGTTTCTACCGTAAGTGGAGACAGGAAATCGGACGATGATGACGGCATCGCCTTCACGGACGATGCCTTTGACTAGGTCGCAGGCCACGACGGCGTTGGTCAAGGGCTCCGACGAACCATTAATCAGCGAACTTTCCATAGTATCATCACCAAGGCTATGGCGGGATCTTTTGGATGGACGCGCCTCCATAGGCAAAGAGTCGAAGTCGGCTGCCCTGGTAGTGGCCTTGGAGGTGTCTGACATGGAGGTAAATGATGTAGAGAAGGTTCGCTTCGTGGTGGTAGTATCAGACTGTTGGCCTGAGGGCTGAGGGTTGGGTCGAGAGGACTGCGTAGAAGAGGTTCCGCGGTTAGCGGCAGGAGCAACATCGGACCCTACAGTTGACGAGGTTGATGCAGCCGCAGTCTTGTCTGCAGCCTTCCTTTTATCCTTTGCAACTTCTGCCACCTTTTGTGCCGCCCTTTGTGCCTCCTTCCGTGCAGCGTTCCGTGCTTTCTTAGCCTTCATTTCCACTATTCCAGCTGCGAGGACTTTTGGATCGACCGCGTCCACGACCCAATCTCCGTCGCGGCTCGGGTGTAGTGTATTCAAAAGGTCTTTACCTTCTTGCTGCGAACCAACTACGCGACCTTTACTCATGCGGGTTAGGGATGTCCAAAAGGCGGCGTGCTGTGTTATACGAAGGCTAATATGGAGCTTTTGACCGTACCTGGTTCTCCCACATGGTCTCATGGTAAAGTTCATGACCATCCGACAGCGACTAAGCGACCAGATCACGAACCGAATATTTCCTGTATCGACCTCACTTTCGTCAGCCCTGAGCTGTTTCCCCGAGTCAAGCACTGGGGCATTTTCAAACATAATCCTTGGGAAAAGAGCGATCATCGCCCGATCAGGACCATGATTGACATACAGCCAGCCAGGGACGATACAAAAAGGTTCCTGTGGAAGGATTGTGACGATGAGGTTTACAAACAAGAGATGAAAAAAAGGGTGGAGCTTCTGAAGCTTCTGGAGCTCGAATCGAAGGAACAAGCAGAACTAGCCATGGCTAAGCTTATGGAGGATATCCTCGAGGTTGCACATATAGCCGTCCCAACCCGTCTCGTACATCCACCTCCACCGGGGGAGCCTATGGATCCCCAATTGAGAAACGTCCTCTACGGCGATGGTCTTAGTTCTGGAGGGTCTGTTCATGAGCTTGGTGCCAAAAAGAGGGACAATTATCGCTCGTTCATCCAGACGACCGCGGCCAAAGACGGACATCACAAGGTACTTGACATTGGGAAGGCGCGAAACAAGAGCTGTATTGTCGAAACTATGCCACCACTGCGCGATAGTTCTGGGAAGGAGCTTACGTCTGAGGTTGACAAGCAGTTTTTGATCAGAAAATCCATATGGTCTAAAACAAGCGACATTGGCGACCCAGAGACACCAATCCCTACCCCCACCTTTGATCCCGATGTGAAGGAGTTACCCATGAAGCAACATGTGAGCCAAAAGCTGTTCGAACGAATTCTCCGAACTCTGTGCACCGGGAAGGCTAAGGGACATGACGGCATTCCCAACGAGGCCCTCAAGAGAGCTTGGAAGATCCTCGCTCCTTTACTCACCAAGATCTTCAACCGGTGCCTCAAGCTTAGCTACCATCTCGACGTTTTCAAGATCGCGATCACGGCAATGTTACGAAAGGCAGGCAAAGATGCCTACAACATCGCCAAGAACTGGCGACCCATCGCACTGTTGTCGGCTATAGGCAAGATATTTGAGAGGGTTCTTGCAGATCTTCTCAAGAAGTTTGCCATGGACAACAACCGGATCCCCCGTACCCAGTACGGTGCTCCTGGCAGGTCCACAGTCCAGGCTGTACATGAGATAGTGGATATTGTTCATAAGGCCTGGTCTAGGAAACAGAGAAGGAGGCAAAAGAAGGAATGGGACAAGCTCAAAAACAAGGTCACAATGCTGGGCCTCGACATATCTGGCGCGTTTAATTGTGTCGACCCCGCAATCCTTCTCCAGGTCCTTGCCAGCATGGGCGTGCCCAGATGGTTCGTTCTGATCATCCATTCGTTTCTTTCTCATCGCCGTACTGTCCTCAGACTACCCCAGAGCGTTTCCGAGGCCTTCAATGTCAACATCGGCATCCCTCAAGGGTCACCTCTCTCACCAATCCTCTTTATACTCTTCACAGCACCTCTTCTTCGTAAGATCGAGGAGTACAACGCAACCTTCGGGGACAATGACATCGCAGTCCACTGCATTTCCTACGTGGATGATACATATCTCATCGCTGTCTCGGACTCGTACGAGAAGAATTGCGCTGCCCTCAAGTCATTCCATGATGTTGTATTGGAATGGGCTAATGATGTTGGCCTCGAGTTCTCGCCGCACAAGTACAGCGTTATGCATTTCCAGCGCCGCGGCGACACCAGCAAACCCTCCGACGCGTTACCTGACATTGATGGCCTCAAGGACAACCCAGAATGTCTCAAGCAGACTAAGTTGACGGTCCTTGGAGTGGTCCTGGATCCGAAACTCACCTTCGAACACCATGTCACCAAGATCGAGGTGGATGTTGAGAATGCATTGCGACCCTTTCGCAGTGTATCCGGGCCGACCTGGGGGCTCACCCTTGCTCAGGCGAGAGATTGGTACTTCACCCACATTCGAACCAAGATTGGTTACGCATGCGGTGCTTGGTTCATGCGCATCCCAGACACTAGACTTTACGCGTGCTTTACTGCCGCTCAGCTTACCCGACTCGAGAAGCTTCATTACAAGTGCCTACTATTGCTTTCAGGTGCCATTCGCTCAACCAGCGGTGAAGCCGTCGAGAAGGACGTCAATGTCGAAAGCATCGGTGCTTTTCTTAGACGCACGATGCTAACGTATCGCGCCAAGTCTCTTGCGCTCAAGGGTACCTTGGAAGACCAAGACCCAGACTGTGACCGGACCGCGTACAGGATTCTTGACGAACAAGCAATGGATCTGGTAACGGCCGCGAAGCAGTCTTTCGGAGCCGGCAGGCAGGGTGACGCGCTATCGAAAAACTGTGGAGGGACAAGCACGGCCAGCGCAACCGTGCAATCAAGAAGAAGGTTTCGCTTCAAGCAACCGATGAAAGAGCCAAGTCTTGGATTTACTACGGCCAACAGCATGCAGGTAAGCATCGTTCACTGCACGTTCCTGCGGTCATGGTGGAGGACGCGGGCCCCCAGAGTCTTAAGTACTACAAAGACTTGACTCGTGCCGAATCAACGCTCGGGTTACAACTGCGCACCGAGTGCGTCGGACTGAATGGGTACCTGAACAAGATTGGGGCACGGCGGAACGTGCGGTTTCCTGGATCGGACGACATCATCTTTCAAGTTGTTCCAGCGGCATGCACATGTGGGCATCACACCCAGACCGTCTTCTATATGTTCATGGAGTGTCCGGACCTTGATGTTGCCCGGACACGATTGGTTCAACACATTGGAGCACCCCTCAAATGGGATACGCTCCTGACGACGAATCTGAAGAAAGCTGTTCAGTGGGCCATGACTTACTTCGGGCTCGAACAGTACGCCCTGGCCCGACTGGATTCGCATTTCCACGTCGACGATGGAGGTCCTTAACCTCCATACACGGGGTACAGACTGAGGATGAGACTGTTCGGACTGCTCTCTGATAGACCACTCCCCTGCGTCATTTTGATGCCTGACTTGTCTCTTCTGTACAACGTTTTTGGGCGCCCCTCTTAGTTTGATCAACTGACAGGGGAACCCATCATATTTCCATTGATTATTTATTGTTCGTTCACTGCAATCACTCTGGTCGGGTCTCTAGTCACGTGTGCTCAATCATGTGATTCAATTGATCCGGAAGGCAACCTGCAGTCAAGTAAGCTCTCTACTTCACCAACTGGATCCTTTCAATTGACTTAACCAGTTTTAACTTCAGTTGTTTTTTGACTTCAGGCAACCAAACCTTTTACATTGTACGTTGAGATTCCGCTTATTCCATTTGCTTCGCTGACCATCGGCCTGAACCGCAGACACTTCCTCCAACCGTACGTCCGTCCTCTCGCGTCCTATGCCATCCGCCAACCATACAGACTGATCTTGCGCCGCAGAATTTGACTTTGACAGGTTTCGTGGTCCGTAAGGCTTCACCCCGTCCGCCTCCAACCATTCCCCTGACCCGTCTCAGCAGAACCCCGCGAAATCACCCCGCCGACAGTTGCCACTTCAGCAATGACTCCGCAGTATGTTCATTCTGCCTTCATTCCCGCTCTCTTCAGCTCATTCCGCTGACTTCCCCTTGGTCAGCAGAACTCTGTACGCAGTTTTCCCGTCCGTAAGCCCGTACTTGGCCTATGCTCCCTCCTGCTCTTCAGTTCCGACTGACCTTACTGTCACAAGCAGTTGCGCTTCGTGGCCTGGGATCATGACAAGCCCGGTCTGTATGGCACTCTTTCATAGAGTAGTCTTCCTGTTCTTAGGTTTGCATATGCTAACCTAGTATCTCTCTTTAGTCACAAGCCTATCTCGAGTAGCTTGTTCACCTCCCCGGCCTGCCACAACAGGTCCTCGAGCCACCGCGCGTAGGCTGCCTCGTAAGTTTGGCACAGAGCCATTATAAGGCAATCTGAGACTTACTATCTTAAGCAGTTCCTTGCCTTTGAAGGCATCAAGGAATGCGATCTCGTCCGATGCTAGAGGCCGCCTTTTGCTAAGCGCTTCGTCTAGCTCTTCCAGCTGGTTCTTCTCCTTTGTAACCTAGCGGAGATAGCGTTCATTCATCCGAGTGGGAAGGGTGATCAGTACGATCAGGCTGCAGCCAAAGATAGCCGCCTTGACTCGCCAGGCATCGTCCGACTTGTCAAGAGGGTCTGTGACTGCTCTCGCCTTCGTACGGATGTCCGCAAGGTCTTCTTCTCCAACCTTTCTGAGGGCAGGGCGGATAGAGGAGGTCATGATAGGGGCCCCTAGGCAATAAGGCCTGTACGGCGACTGCAGGCTATTGCGTAGTAAGTGTTTAATCGCTTCAGTTGTGTATTCAGTCGGTGCCTAATCATAGCTTCCTTAGCAGCAGGCATCGCGATGGTATAGCTGTGATTGATGTCAGCAAGAGGGATCAGAGCGTATGTATGTTGCCCTCTTGTTGGCCTTGAAGTCTAGCTGACGCGACAGAGGAGAAGCTGGGCAGGTTAACTGACAGTAAGTGACTGGTGTGCATTTGGCTATTGGAATGTATCGCTGACTTCTAGAGTGGAAGCTCGGTATGTCGGTCAAAGACTAAGTATATTCTATTATCCTTGCGATTTGCCCTTGATATTGACTTAGAGAGTCAAAGCTTGAAGGTCGATTGAAGAGTGGTATGCATGTGTCGTTTCTTTTCCCGGCGCCTTGCCGATGCTGACCTTTAGTGTCTTAGCTTGT
>JABCJY010001162.1:0-23746 GCA_013184415.1 Fusarium concolor
AAAAGGAAATGATTAGATAAGCAGGAGTTTTTAAGTTAATAGCTAAAAGCTTAATTAAATGGAAGCTATTGTGATAATTTGAGAATTAATCTATAGATTGGGTTAGAATGGAAATGAAGCTATTATAGGTGGGGCGGTGTGGAGGGGTGGGCGGAGTGGTGGTCGGGGACGTTAGTGCAGTAGACCCGACTCTTCCAATCGAATTGAGAGGCAAAAAAAGAGCAGCTCAAGGCCGCAATGCATATGGATATTTGATATACCAGCCGTATCCCAGCTGCCAGGCTTGGCTGTGCTACCGGTGTGAGACCCCGATAATCCGTCTCGGACTATCGCCTATCACAACCAGTGGACAAGGAAGGTTGAGACATCACCAGACATATATATTTGGGGGTAGTATCGGCGAGGCGGGCAGGCCGGATAGTGGCCGCTTTTGTGCTTTTGTGAGACAGTAGGGTTATGGGCCCTCGGGGATGTATGTCATTCTGCCGCCGAGGGTCCGAAGTGAAACATATTTGCCTTACAATGGCAGTAGATCTCTCTTGATGCCCGGACCGACCAACTGCAGTGCGTCTACTGTCTTACACTTTCATCCAATGGAAAAAGGACAGTGGAAAACTTAGTGAGCACTTTAATCTCAACGAGTTGAGCGACCGGGACACGAACAGGTAGTAAAAAGGCAGGGAGAGAGTTAATCTCCCTGTGGCTTTCTTAGGGCTGGCTGATCTAAGACGCGGGCAGTTCAGGCGGGACATATCGTTTGCGGTGTAGGAGCCGGGTCTATTCTCGATAGTCTTGACTTTGCTCTTAGCGAGCTTGATGAAGGCATGTTGATTGAGGCTCCCATGTGGGAAGGCTTCGGCATCGCAAGCAATTTGAGAAATGGCGATCGCTTGATCTCCGTCACAAATCCCGACGGTCTTTGAAGCCCTGAACAACTCATCCAGCTTTATCTCGAGGCTATGGAGGCTGCGCCATGTCTTGTTCGTGGTATTATAGTCTGTAATCTCATGAATCTGTCCAGGCTTACATACCCTATCCACTCAAGTTTTGCGAGGAGAAAAATATTCAGTACATTGCTGATGAAATATACGGCTTGTCGGCTTGGGGGCCACAAAGAGTTGGTGCCTCTGAAGCTTTCTCAGAAAAGAGTTCCCAAATCTTTGAGTCGCCAGAAACGAAGTTCACCTCGGTCTTATGGCTGGGTTTGAAGAGGTTGAATGTCACCCCTTCTCCCATCTATTTCGTCTATGCTCTGAGGAAACTGGTCTCCGGCTGGTTCGTAAACACCATGGTCATCTCTCTATTTCACGCAGTCGCTGACATACAATGAACAGGGGTTTCTTGTGACGCAGCAAAACCCCGAGCTTCGTCACGCAATGGCGATTCTCAATAGATTTAGGGTCTCCAATGCCACAGCTGTAATTGGATCAGGTCTTCTCAGATCTCTTAATCCTCGAGCATATACTTATTCGAAACAGAATGCTCCTCCGCAATGCCGCAGAACTGGTTGGAGACTTTCTATTCTTCCATTGCTTCACCTTTTATCGCCCAGCCGCTGGGGTTTTCATTTGAACTCGCTTAGGTGGAGAGTCAGCAAAGAAAGATTCAGATGTGGTGCTGATGAAAAGCTCTGCTTCAGCAAAGGTTTCTGTTGCCAGCGGTGTGCCGTTCCATGCAAAGGATTGCGAATGGTTCAGAATTACCTTCGCGCCTCTCCATGATGACCTGATTGAAGGACTGAGTCGCATTGAGAAGGCTATGGACTTGAAGCGAATATGGTGACCTGTGAGGGGCCAACATGAAACGAATCTTGTGCCTGTTCAGAGACAGAGAGGAGGAAAGTCGAGGGGCCCTGGGTGCAATGTGATGCAGGATAGCGTTAGATTATGGAGATACTTTTACTTCCCAACTTTCCATCGACATGTTTCAAATATTGTAGATTTTGTGTTTGAACAAGATACAATATCAAGGAGCCTCTACAAGTCGTGGAACGCCTCGCCAGATGACTCCCTCATTTGCACCCATAGGCTTTCCCGGTTTCTCTCATCTCCCTCTGCGACTTGCGAATCTGGTTTTAGAAGCCTGCTGATTTCCTCCTCTAATCCCACTGTTCAGCATGATTAGCCACAAAGTCCAACGATGAAGGTCGCGAATACTTACTGTGGATATTCACAACTGCGATCTTACTGGTGTACAGTGCATGTAAGACGTTTGTGCTATTGTCCGTGGTTGCATCCCCGACTGCGTAGATACCGGAGACATTGGTGCGCATGTTTATGCGAGCCGGAATGTACATCTTACTATCGACCAATGTGACACCGATATCCTGATGCTGGGGTAACTGCTACGTTTACGTTAGAAAGGACTTGGCTATCCCACGAAATAGCGAACCATCAAACTCAGCAATATCATGCATAAGTCTTGTTGGTGCATTGCGATGTTGGGTAGAGTTAATAAGTAATGCCGTACGGCGAATGCGTCCAAGGGAGCTGAGGGTTGTGAGTCCCAAAGGTCCTCCGCCTACAACAATGACCTCATAGTCTGTTGAGAGCGAGGATAACGCGGGAATTGGAGTGGCTTTGCTGAGTGTAGGAAACAAGAAAAAGCGAGTATGCCATAAAACAACATGATAGACGTCTTGCTTGATCAAAATGCGATACTGGATATTCAGAAGGCTGAAGTTGAAACTAGCCTTTCTCAAGGGTTAGGTTTGTTTCTGATATCAGATCATATCTCAGCAAGGCACGCTGGGTGATTAGTAGTCTAGGACCTGGCAGATCTATGGCGCACTCATATACGTAACATGGAACATTGTGTCGCATATCAAGAGATACCTGTCTCATTAAAAGTCTAAACAAGGGGCTGGGAGAAACGGGACCCGAAGGCATTTTCCTCACCAGGCACCGATCCCCAACAGAGGAGAACCATGGGGTTTCAAGACAAGCAGTTCCCTTTCTTCAGCGTTCCACATATTCTAGCTAATTTTCAGAGATCTCCCTTCACGGACACTATCACCAGAGACTAAATGTTAGACTGACATGCAAGAGAGAATCGATATGCGTAAAATTGAATAAAGCGCTTTTTGGCGAAGAAAGAGGCAAATGCTTCGAACAATACAAATCTCTCTTCAAGCTCATCTAGTCTTCTAAATCTAACTCCAAGTTCTGAAGGTCAATCCCACCACTGCTTTCCGAGTTTTCATCTTCCTCCTTTGCAGGTGCTAGTTCCTGGGGGCTGTCGCTCCTTACACTGCCAGCCACTGACTCCGTTCCATAAAGAGGCCCAATGTCCCTGAAACTATGTTCCGGATTATGGAGCTCGGACTTGTGAGGGACACATTTGAAACACAGCGAGAAGCTGTCATTGCACTCTATGCAATCCCAACGCAGACCAATGATATTCTACAGGGACCGCCAAGCATTAGTTCAATTCTGGGAAGAGTTAAGAAAGGTTGACTTACCATTAGACAGCTATCGCAAGATACATATTTGTCATCGCCCGCCTTGCTCTTGTGGAAGTATTCGTCCCATTCCTCTTTGCCACCATCTGGTGTAATCCTGGAAGGATCTTCTGGTTCAAGGTTGTTGATAAGATATAAAGGTCGGTCAGCAAATCTCGCCAGTTTCAGGGCTGACCACTCAGGGCTTCGAGCCCAAATATCGGCGCCTCTTGACAGGAGTTCCCTCACAGTCCAGATAGGTCCAGATCGTGTCGCCCACATTAAAGGCGTCCATCCGTCATAGTCCTTGACATTGGGATCTATATTTTCAGGTCTTTTGAGCAGGTACTCAAGACAGTCCGACCATGCGCTCGAGGCCGCGAAGTGAATTGGTTTGCGGCCAAACTTATCGGCTGAAGTAATGTCTGCTCCCACCATGACTAAGGGTTTAAGGGAGTAATCATCATTGGATTTGGAGGCAAAATGCACAGCTCGGCGGCCCTGATTGTCAGAAACATCCAGTCGAATCTTACGTCGGATTAAGAATTTCAGCAACTTCGGGCCGGTTGCACCGAGGTCTTTCGCCCTTTGCGCTGCTCGAATGATAGGATATCCCAGTTTGCCTCCCAGTTTGTCAATTGAAACCTTTACTTCGTCGACAAGATATCGAACCATCTTTTTGAGTTCTGTTGTGTCTTCGATACCAAGGGCTGTGTAGAGGAGGGATTCGCCGTACTCGAGGTCAACCAGATCAGGATCTGCTCCCGACTCCAACAAAAGCTTAACAAGATCCAGAGATCCATTACTAGTGGCTAAATGGAGGATGCTTCCGTAACTTGGACTGAAGGTATTGACAGTAGCACCTTGTTCGATGAGGTATTTGGCGATGTCCTTGTTAGACTTGCTGGTAGCCATGGCAAGAGGGGTATATCCCTTGTTGTCCCGGACATCCAGATTTGGCTTGGACTCCGTCAAAAGTCGAAACACGGCAAGGGATGTAGTTTCTTTAATGCAATGGAGCCGGGTACGGTTCTGTTCATTGATTCTTTCGGTGGATAGATTGTATGGTTCCGAAATCAGCAACTTTAGAATCTTCTCACAGTCCCCCGAGTTTGCTTCACTCAGCAGCAAGATATCAACAAGATCTTCTTTGTCGGTGGTAAGGACGTGAGGGTTAGCGCCAGCTTCTAAGAGGGCCTTGACGGATCGGAAAGCAACGTGACGGCAAGCCACTTGTAAAGGAGTGTAGCCAACCTCAAATCTATTTTCCGCATTGTCTCTCATCACGGACTCTAGGTCGGGCTTCGGTTCATTCTTGAGGAGTATCTCGACGGACTCCAACTCATCATCACGTGCCGCCATGTGAAGCTCTGTACCCCATATGCTCATGCCATTCATAGGAGCGCCTCTCTTCAGCAGATCTGGCAGCAGTTTTGGGGAATTATATGCCCCATGAAGGGTACCCATTCCTTCAGGCCCTTTCCACGTGAAGTCAACACCCTCGATCTGCAGCAGATGCTTCGCTATGTCGTCCTGGTTGTAGTACAGGGACGTAAACATCGGGGGGTCTGTTCCGCCTTCCGAGTAATTGATATCAGCCCCATTCTCAAGAAGAAGCTTGACCATGTCCAAGTTTCCTTCGCGAACAGCTCTAGACAACGGAGATTTGTTGAATGAGCCAACAGGGTCAACGTAATCAATTTTCGCGCCGTGTTTGATCAAAAGAGATACTAGCTCAGTATTTCCGGTGCAGATAGCACGAATAAAAAGCGAGTCTTTGTTCGGAGGTGCAATATCCATAGTTGGCTTGGGATCGTGTTCAAGTATGAGTCGAACAATATCGAGATTTTCTTTTTCCACAGCCGTGTAAAGCGCTGTACCAGCAGCACCATTAGCGTCTGGATCTGCTTTGTGATCAAGCAAAACCTGGACACACTTCAGGAGGCCGTTAGCAG
The DNA here is from genome assembly GCA_013184415.1 of Fusarium concolor. Taxonomy (NCBI): domain Eukaryota; kingdom Fungi; phylum Ascomycota; class Sordariomycetes; order Hypocreales; family Nectriaceae; genus Fusarium; species Fusarium concolor. The sequence continues at coordinate 5,395 of JABCJY010001162.1, forward strand.
CAGCAAGCGCAAGTGGTGATTGTTCATCCTCCGCTTCAATCTCAAGTTTTGCACCGGCTTCAATGAGCATACCAACGACTTCATGTGAACTGCTCCTCACCGCTGCTCGTATTAGATCATGAGCCTTCCTGCCATTTTTGAGATCCGCGCCGGCATCAATAATAAGTTTGACCACATCTGGGTTTCCTAGCCTCACAGCAGCTATGAGAAGGTTGTCACCAGTGTTGTCCTCAATAGTCAAGTCAGGCTTTGGCTCTGATCTCAAGATAAGATCTAGTGTGGAAACTCGATTTCGCCAGGCTGCAATGAGGGTCGGTGGACAGCCCCAGTAGGGTCCAGTGTTGTTGATATCACTACCGGATGCCAATACTGTAGTCAGTAAGTTGTCCCGACCAGTCGAAGTGAGTCGATGCATGAAAGTCTCGGGCCAAGAGAAAGTCTTGAGGTCGGGGATCTTGGCAACCAAGGCATCCAGAGTTTCTTCATCATCTTGAGCAGCTGCCCAAAAGAGGGAGGTTCGGAGCTCATCTTCATTTACTTCGACCTGATCCAATAGTTTCTTTACGATACTTTTGTTCCCTGATCGAATGGCTTCCGTGATAGAAAGCCAACAGTTGTCATTGAACCATGGGTGACTCTTTTCAGACTCAATCTTCTCATCAATCAAGTCTTCTAGACCCAACATGGCGAAGACAGGGAGTGTTGATATGTAATGTCGATTGATTCTTGTGAAAGGGTTAGAGAGGAGCCAGAAAGGAACCTCCCAGGCAGCTCGGGGTAGCTTGTTGTCGAAGAGTTTTTGAACAAGCTGTTTGGGTCTGAACTGCCCGCTGGCCTTGTAATGGTGGGGCCAGAACCGAACAGCATACTCAGCGAAAGTGGTTCGTTCGTGAGAAGTGACAACTATGTCCAGCGGCGTTTCCAATGAAGATCCTTCGAAGTTTGTCGAACAGAATTCGGTCAGTGTCTTTTGAGCATTCTCGAGTTGAAAGTATCGTAAACATGCTGCAGCCATCGAGCTGTTAATCCTAGCCGTTGATTCTTCCGCATCTTGGTCAAGTCGGATCACTTCATAGAACGTTGGATGACTGAATTTGAGATCACCATTCTCGATTGTGATGATTCCGCCAAGAGCTTTAATCAATTCACTGATCTCGGCTTCCTTGTCCAAGTCTTCTAAAACAGGTTCGATATCATCGCACCTGTGAACCTTGAGCGCTTCAATAAGAGCCTCAGGCGACCAAGGTTCTGCAGCGTGCTTGACCCAGTCAAAGGCAGTCTCCGCTTTGGCCTTAATGCTTGGCTCGAGAGATGACATAAACACATTAACAATGGCTTTTTCTGATATTGGAAGCAGCTTTTTGATGGTAGCCGCGATGCCTTGCTTTGAGCTTCCTCGAAGCGAAGAGCCAAGCCAGGTCAAAGCGAGGCGTCCTAGGTGCGGTACACTTTGACATCCCTGGAGCAGATCTTCAATTTGAGATCGGAAATCTTCATAGATTGGTCTCATGGCAAGCAAACTGTCCAACTCGGACTGGAATTCCTTGTTCAATTTGTCGCTCGGCTTGCTAAACAACGGACATTCCATGAGGTTGATGTGCCTTCCACGGGGGCTTTCATCGATATCAAGCCCTTCGCTGGTAGAAGTTGTTATGATCAAGTGATAGGTTGCTATATTGTTGCTCTGCTCGTTCAGAACACGGTCCATGAACCATTTGCGTTCCTCGGGTGGGCATTGGTCAAAGCAGCTGATAAATACTGTCAGTTCGCGAGTGCCTGGGGCTACTCTTCTGAACTGGGAATATATATAGTATAGATCTTCGACTGTCCATGCACACGTCTCGCTCAGAAAAAGGAATTCTTCATAGGGGAAGGCTTCGAATTCGCGCCAGAAACGAATTAAAATGACATTGACCAGGTATGTCAACATAGATAAAAGATTGGCGTATCGTGAGTCATTCTGATCAAATTCGAAGTATATGACCGACTTTTCTGGGACTTTCACTTCTAGTAAGACAACATAGAAATCAAAGGCGGCATGAAAGAGACGAGACACCTCCGAAATATTGACCAGTGGATTTCCGTCGCCATGAAGATGCAAGTAGTTGAATCCTGATTTCGTCTTCTCAAAGGAGATGTAGGGCTCTTGTTCATGTATCCATCTCAGCACGGGAGGATGCGGGAGAACTGGATCAAAGGGAATGCTTAGTTGCCGAGTTGGGGGCGCAAGGGAAAGTAGGCGTTTTTGAAACGGAATTAGACGATAGCCGACTCTGAAAGCTAGTGGTTTGTTAGAGTTAAATCGTGAAACCTTTGTCCGCAGTTCGAGAAGGCCAAGACTTACGAAAGCCAGTTGCTTCAAAAGCGTAGGCAATTTCACCAAAGAAAGAACGAATGGCTTCACGAACGAGGTCCATGTGCCCAAAGTCACTCCATCGCCATCTTCCGGCCGCTTCAAAAGAATGCCCAACGAAGTGTGAATTTCTTGAGAAGGGAGTTATCGCCTTATTAAAATCTTCGCCCTCGTAGTCGATTCCATCAGCACCAGGGGACTTGTCGTCAGCAGGCCTCGCTGCAAGACTGACCGTAGCGTCTTGAATAAAAATGTTGAAAGTAGTAGCTCTATCAAATAGCTTGGTTGCCAGAAACCTTAGGTTAGCGCGGTCAATTTGCCTTGCAAGACGCTTGACTTTCAACATTGTCTTGTTTTTGATTTCAGGACCTGGAAGTTGAATAAGCTTATGCAACTGATCCTCGAGATCGTCCTGCGATTGGAATCGGTGAGGTGAGCCCATGAAAACCTGATTAAAGTTTAGTAGGCATCTTCCATACAGACTGCTTCACTTACCAGCCCCGTGGTAAGCATAAATATCTTTCCACATCTTCCAGGGTTGTGAGCTGCTATCGAAAGAGCCTATTCTGGTCAGAGAAAGGGCCGTGCCTGTAGGCAAGTTTTCTAAATACCTCTTTCACAATGGTGCCTCCGAAGTCATGGCAAACCCAGATGATAGGGCGCTCGGTTTCAGTCTAGATTGTAATTATTAGACTTATGACTTAACAGTCAGGATAATCTATATGTTACCTCTTCAAGCTTTGTTCGCACCGCTGCGTATTCATCGATAAGCTTTTCTGCGAGAATTCGAATGCCATTCGGTTTATAGAGGACCGACTCTTCATCATTCTCGTAAGAATAGTCGATCTCTCTGACGGACATATACTTGAATAAAGTGCTTCTCAAGAACCAGCTTCCGTTACTATCAATCCAGGCAGTCTTATAATCATCGCGTATGCCGTGCACTGTAATGACACTGTTTACCAGGTTAGCAAATCTAGTCACCAATACTAGTTGCCGAGTGCTTTTCATACTCATAATCATCATAGGAGGAACCAGACCAACCCCACGGAAAGTTTATGTCGAGTCCAAGTTTGTGTTCTCTAGATGATGTCTCGGTGCCTTCACCAAGAAGATCGTCTGTTGTGGTCTTGATGCTGATTGCATCATCTTCTTTGTCTTCTTCCTTGACATTAGCATTGAGTGTCGTTGTGTTCCCATCCGGAACTTCTGAAGCTATTTTGTCTGATCGATCACTGGCTCCAGAGGTTGAGCCTGGCCGCCCATTCGTCAAGTCTTCAGAAGTGTCCATTGTTGGAGGACTGACTCGGCGATGGGTCAAGCGGTTTGCGAAGGCATGGTTCAAAGGCAAAGTGACTGACAATAGGGCTGGCGTTGCCTAAGGCAAGATTACACACTATGTATGTCGCCATCCAGTGTGGATATGTAATTTCTTCAACCCCCACACTTGGCATCATTTGATTGGAGGCCAATAGTGATCATGCAGTGAGATTCGTCTCATCACATCTCACCTACAGGGATTACTATCAGGCGAGCCTTAGGACGCACAGTAAACTAATAGGCTGTCTTACTGTCTATCTGTCATCCCTGGCTCTTCAGGGTAACTAAATTCGGATTTAATTTACTGTTGTTGTTCAAAAGACATACTGAAAGGGGGAGTATTTTGCTAGATTACGTGAGTCATCGAATGATAGTAAAATGCTATTCTAATCATCTCCAGACCTTTTGCCCGTCTGATATGACCCTGCGGAACGTAACATCAGATAAGTCATTGAGGTTGACGCTTCCCAAGTTCTCATCGCCGTAGGTGACATTCTTGTTCGGACGTGTACCTTTATCCTCAGGGTTTGGCTGGAATATGATGGGATCGTCTTTAGGGATCCTTTTGAAGAAACCTTGAAATTGAGTTTTCAAATCCATCTTGCACTCAAGAGCCACTCTGCACCTGAACCGCTCCTCATCATCTCTTGTGATGAGTACCGCCACCTTGAGCGATGCAGGAATTCCAGCTGGTTGCGATTCGTTTTCAGAGAGCACCCATCTCGCAATACGGTTGGGAGGCATGCTTTTGACCATACGCTTTCCACCACTCAGTGTGATGGCGTCTGATGTTGTTTTCGTGATCGTCTTTTCCCACTTCCCAGTCAAGCTAAGTTGGCCGACTTGCTCCACGCCGACAGTCGTCTCAGCGCCCCTCGTAACCGACTCATCCTGTGTTGTTGGCATTAGACTGTATGTGTCGGGAAAGGAGACTTCCTTGACTTCGATCTCCGTGTCACTCGATTCAGCCTCGAAGAGAAGTTCAATAGTGGCCTCAGAAATTCGTCGCCCATTCTTTGGTTGGAAGAACCATTGCATAACCATGAGGGTTGCATAGTAGTCGCTATCAGGAGCAAGAGCTCCATGTACGACCTTTTCGATGCTGCAATTGATCTCCACGGCACCGGTGCGTTGAAGAGCCTCTTGTCGATGGTAGTGGTCTGGGGCAACGTTGAAGACATGAAAGTCGCCCTCCCCAGCCTCGTACATATCAAGATTCAGAGATTCAGAGCCATTCTGATCCTTATCGTCGGCATTCTGATAAGGTTCGGACATTTTGCCTGGAATGAAGAGTTGCAAGCTTGGCGAATGTTGTAGTCTTGGCTCGAAGACTACCCTTCCGCTGGGACGAAATGAGCTTTTTTATCTGACCACCCACTATGTGTTCTATTGATCATGGGTATTGTCGCACGGTGTGGTTTAGCTTTCAGCTCGCGCGGGGTATCTACCAGTTAATAGCTCATGTGGATTATTCACCCTTGGCACTTTAACCGAGATAACCAGGCTGGCTCAGAGCCTCGTTTCGTTCGATTAACCTATGGTTCGTCTCACCTCACCTCATTTCACTCAACATAGACACAAAATCCGACGCAGTGCACAAGATGGCTTCTGACACAGAAGAAGAATATGCCAATTCTCTCGATGAGTTTGAGTCAGCTTTGATTCAGGACCCGCTCGACGATGAAGATGGTGTCTACAGATACCAGCATCTAGAAGAAGCCTACGATACCCGTCTAGAAAAGGCACGTGGGTGGATCAGGGAGCAACAGGACTTCACGACCGAGGCCCAAGCTGACGATTTCTTCCATACGTTCAGTGATATCACTGCTAAAAGCTCAACCAAAGCTGCAGGCAATCTCCTTCACGTACTAGTCGAGGTGGTTAAACACAATGGTCTTCAGCCGGAGAAAGTCGAACGCCTTGCTCGGAGGTTGGTGAAAGAAGCTCCAGATCTGCTCCAGTACAAGAATAAAGATGGCCAAACTCCTATTCTGATGGCTATCAGAACTCGCCAAGACCAACTCCTCGACTACATGATTTCCGCTTGCCTCAAACACAAGGAACCAAAAGACAGTGCTCGGAACCTCAATACAGCCTTGTGTAGTAAGCATGATGGAAAGCCGTGTCTTCATGCAGCCTTTGGCGAGAAGCTCAAGCCTGAAACAATGAAGATGCTGATCGAAAACGCCAGCGAGGAGGCTCTGAGTATGACAGATCATACTGGCAAGACCCCGATGCACCATGCAGTCCAGTTCAGGGAATGCACAGATTCAAGATCAGCACTCATTGACTTGATGATCCAAAGAGACTTCATGGCAAGACTTAACAAGCCGAAATCAGCAAAGACGTTTCTCGATATATCAGATCAAAATGGTTGCTCGGTTTTCCAGGAACACGCAAACACCAGGAAGAGCTATATGGACCAATATCGCACAGCCCAAGCCACTCAACGAAGAAAGAAGGAATCCAAAGAGGCGCAAAAGGAAGCAGAGAGGCCTACCAGAGAACCCAAATCGCATGCCAACACAAGAGAAACGAAGGCTGCTCCCTCAGCCAGAGGACCTGGAGATCGCGATGCCGAAAGATATAATCGTAGTAGCGGCCCGGCGGCTTCAACGGATGATCGTGAGAGATTACGGCAACAGAAGAAGGAAGAGGAACGTGCCAGGCTAGAACAAGCTGGAGTGCCTGTCATAAATGATCGTTTGAGAGACCGAGACACTACCGAGCGAGATGGAAGTCGTTATCGGTCTTCTAGAGCGAATGGACCTGAGGCAAATGACACCGATGCTCTATATCCGTCTCGGCATACTGAACCAACGTCAAACACAGGAATCAAGCGAAGTAATACGGCCCGTCCAGAAAGAGAGACAGAGAGCGAGAAGCGAGTAGTAAAGCCAAGTTCATCTGCCAAGAAGAATCCGGATTTTCAGAGTGCCTTGAAGAACCGTGAAAAGAACTCAGATGCCGTCCTGCAAAAGCTCAAACTCTATTACATGAGGACGCGAAATGCCGAAATGGTCATGTTCTTCCTGTACGGCAAGAATATGGATGATATCCAAATCGGGTTCGACTATCGTGGTCTGCCATGTCCCATACCATGGAAGGAATTCACCAAGAGGTTCGGCGAAAACGCCGTGGATGGCTACAAATTCGATCCCGTCCTCCAGTACGCAACGTTCCCACGCGTCGAGGTTTTGGTAAAGGGCCGTTCAGCAGATCGCCAGGACAAACTTTCCCATCAGGCTAAAGCAACTCTACCAGGCGCCAACAGCCGCAAGGACGTGAAATACTTTCTTGACTGGTTGTACAAGAAAGGCGTGCGTCACATCATCAAGCTATCAGTTGAGGATTCTGGAGACTCGGGCCAGAAGGTGCATAGCGATGAAGTGATACAATCGGCCCTGGAGAAGTTTGTGATTGAGCATCTAGACTGGCAAAAAACGGACTTGGATCCGGAGACCATACTTCACATTGGCAGCAAAGTGGCATTAGAGGAGAGCTCGCCATCTGATGACTCAGGCGATGTCAAGTCAGTCCCAGAGCGACAGTTGAGGAAGCTTACACTGATCTGGAGTGGCAGCAATGCTGTTCTTCGAGCTTGGAGCGAGCAAGATGCCTTACCGCTGCTGCCTCATCTTCAAGAAGTGGAAATAATTCCACCACCACCTCATATGGTATGTTCATGTAATTGAATGCATTCGTGTTTTTATTCAAAGACTAACACTTGGAAAGACCTATGATAGCCCTCATTGGATCAACCAGCGAATCATGGAGTTTGAGCGTAGACTCAATAAGAATCGTGAATCCACTCATGAAGCGCAACTTCGAATTGGCGATAATCTTTCATTTAGCGGCACGAAGTCCGGTCACATCCGGGTGAAACTAGTCGATCCAACAACAGGGAGCACACTAGGAGTGACATCTAATATTGTGTCTCCCACAACCATTTCAACTCCGGACCAAGGCGTAAACGAAGACCGATGGCTAAGATCCATTGACAATTTCGCGAGCGTCATGGCTCCATATTGGGAAGATACAGTCACAAGCTTTCTTGAAACAAGGCAGAACTCGGGTACGACAGAGCGAGTTGAGAGCGATGTGATCATTGCTTTGATCGACGATGGTGTGGATAAGTTTGAGATTGGCCGGCCGAACCAAGTGCTTGAAGGCAAAAGCTTTGACTTTCACGATGAGCGAGTTAACCCGCCGTACCTGTCGGCACAAGGTCATGGCACAACCATGGCCAGCATGATTCTACGCGTCTGTCCAATGGCCAAAGTCTATCCGATACGTCTCAAGACCTACAACAGTGCAGACGGCAAAAGTACCATTGATCCAAGATATGCTGCGCGTGTAAGTATACCAACACTCACCGATGCATAACTCCGGAGGCTGATTACTAGTAGGCAATTCAAGCAGCGTTGGATAAGGATGCTACAATCATCTCTATGTCATGGACTCTGCCGATTGAAACCGGAAAAGACCACATGAAGGAAGAATGTGAGTCATCTTACTGCATGCAGATGGATGCACTTTACTGACCTGTTCTACTAGTGCATGCCGTTTTGAAGAGGGCTGTAGAAAATAAGGTCTTGATGTTTTGTTCTGCACCTGACAAGGGCAAGTTTACTGAGCTTGACTATCCAAGTGGCCCATGGCCCAATAGTTTCTTCCGCATTGGTGCAGCCTATTCGAACGGCACTGTGTTCCAATGGACACCTGAAGTCGGCATCACTTACATCTTACCAGGTGTCGACGTAGTCCAAGATCAGATCAAAGGCAGCGCTTCTAAATCATCTGAAAGCCAAAAGTCTGGAAAGAACTTAACTGGTTCCAGCGTTGCTACGGCCCTGGGAGCCGGTCTTGCTGCCATGATAATCTACTGCGTCAAGGCCAGTATTCTATCTGTCAAGACAGCGAATCAGAACAAGGCTGCTATCCATCCTATTCCTGATGACCGTGCAATCCAGGTTGCTAAACCAGATGCGATGAAGAGGGCTTTTGCAAGCTTGGGCTCTACTACTTCGAATAAGTTTATTCAGGTTTGGGAAGAGCTAGATAAGGCCAGGGTGATTTTAGAAAGATGGGAGAGGGAAAAGTCGATTCCGGAGGCAAACTTGAAATGCACTCAGGAGTTCATGCAGTTTGGGATCAAGCTCGCAAGCTCAGTTAAGCAATAAATTTAGAGGCCATTCAGCTGCTATGAATGAATGCCTTGAGCTAGACTATGAGAGTAAATATGGCCCCGTTCTGACGATCATTGATGAATCCTCCAGCTTCGATTGTTTGAGATAGTGACAGCCTTGTATTTGCACCCCCAGTATCCGAGCCACAAAGCACATTTAAGTGCTGACAATCTCACCCGTGATAGCGAGAACATTGGCACTAGAGTTCTCGGCCTTGATAGTGAGGACACCAGAGCTGGAGTTCCAAGTGTTGCCATGGGACTTGTTCTCCTCCTCTGAGGAGCCAGAGGCACCAATACGGAAGCCTAAAATGCTAATGCCGCCACCAGCCTGGACAGTCTTCTTGTAGTCTTGGTTAAAAGCTGTCTTGGTTTCGTTGCTGAAGCTGGGTTCCATGTTGACACCCTGGGCAACGAGGATCTGCGTGGAGCGCACCTTTTGGAACATGGCCGGGCACTCTGTAGTCTTCATTAGGTTTCCTGGTCACTTGACCTGTTCGAATCACTTGTGGCTTATAAGGCTTTGAGACACGGCATCTGATCGACAGAACAAGTCACTTCTCTCGATCCCATTGATGAGGAGTTCTGTAATGTTCCAGAACTGGCAAGTGATAACACCAGAAACTAACCACATGCTGCATGGTGTATGTTATTTGTCGGTTCCGAAGCTAATATAAGCCTAGCCCAAGTCCTATTCCTGCAATAAGCTTCCCGTAGAGGCTTTTAACCCCTCACTTCGCTAAAGAATGAGATCCTCCCAAGGGATCTTTATTTAATCTTGCGGAGCTAGGGACGATCGATAAGCCCTTGTGGTCTGCCGACATTGGCTTCGACGGATATTGAGCATATATACAGCGTGTTGCACATTGCGTCATAACTTGAGATGAGGGATAGGCAAACCAAACCCTCAGCAAAAGGACTTTTAAGGGCCGCGGTCTACCACAGAAGCAGCAAAGATCGCCGATCCAAAACATGCGGGCACATCTCAGCCCGGTATAATGTAAAGGACAATCTTTATTTGTCGATTCTGAAGCTAATGCCTCCCTTGCTTTGATAGCGCCCTTGTCACGTCATAACTTCTAAGACGGGTCTTGAAAGTATTGTGGGTATAAAGGAGCGACCCAGTTCGGAGAAAAGAAAAAAAGTTCTCTCCTTGTTCATTCAACCGGCAAGACAAAGACGCTTCGTTCACACTTCTCTCCCCGCTACACCAACTATACGAACACCCTACCCTTCTCGTTTTCGCAAGACCCAGGTACGTCAATCACGCCTCGATACTTTAACCAATAATAACCAAGTCAAATAGAAGCTAAAATGCCTGAACGTCAACAAGGAACTGTCAATTGGTTCAACGACGAGAAGGGCTATGGTATGATAACGCCCGAATCTGGCCCGGACCTCTTCGTCCATTTCAGAGCCATTCAAGGTAATGGTTTCAAATCGCTCAAGGAGGGACAGAATGTCACCTTTGAAGCCGTTCAGGGCCAAAAGGGCATGCAAGCGGACAAAGTGCAAGTTGAAGCATGAGGATGTTATGCCATAATTGATATCAGTTTTACCACTTGGGTGTTTGTTGAGACAGTGACTAGTAGACAGATACTAGCTCTTCTTGTTATAAAATCAGCACGACTGCTGCACTTGCAATGAAAGAGTGGGATAAAATTCATTGAAACGTTGACATTGATATGAGTCCCTTTTCGCTCTCGGCGGATTTTCACGTAACTAACAATACTGCATTGTAAGGATAGAAGGTTTCCTCGTTGGAAGGACCTAACAGATTGTAGATCACCCTACAGCTAGATAAGGTATGCAAGGGTCAATCACTGCGCCAGTTTCCTGCTGGAGGCGGGCACCAATGACCAATGGATGAGTTCAGCACTGCTAACTCAAATACTTACCCAATGTGACTTCCTGTAGGCTGGCTGTACTGAGACACGGAAAGAGAAAGGTTACTAAAACATGCGGCTTTCTTCAGGCTGGCTGGAGTAAGACGTATTGGATACCCGATTGGTTTCTGGGTCGCGACACAACGACTTAGCATACGTAACTGGGGGTGTCGTTGGCGACCTTTCCGTATAAGGTCCAATCAATCGTCTAATCACAGAATCAGCTCCATTCCTGAGCATCACTGAGATCGTAAAAGTACTTAGAACATTTCCTACTATAGGCTACTGCATAACGATTGTGATCTTCTATGACGATGAAGTCTGGTTCCCTGCCACGAGTCCTTTATCATTCTCCATATCCTTCCAAGCACTTTCCAAAGCATGAACCTTAATGGTAACTTTGACATCCTTAGGCAGATCATTTGTGCTGAACACCATGAGTGTCAAAGGCTGCGTGGAAAAGAAGGTATTCGTGACGCTGTCAACACCATCATTCAGGAATGCCTCAAAGATCGACCGGTCAATTACACCACTGAGACTCCAAGTTCCATTCTCAGTTGCGAGACTTCCAAAGGAAGTCTTGTCTGTGAAGAAAATGTTGTCGAATGCCTTAGCACCACCGCGATCGAGGAAGAACACGGGATCGCCCCCAAGGTAGTATCCACTCTTGACAGCCTCGTTGGTGATGGGGCTGGAGAAAGTCCAGTTCATTGACGCTGTTGCAGAGATGCCAGTGTCAGGAATACCAGTAACATTAACCTCCCAGTAAATAGCGTTAGACTCAACGTCTGAGTAGTCTACAACCAGAGTTCCGTTGCCAAAGCTGCTGTTGGAGGCCAGCTCGCGACCCAAAACTGGGCTCAGATCGTAAGGCTTGGAAACAAGCTTCCAGCCAACTCGCTTGGCCTTGGTGAGATAGTTCTCGCGAGGAAGACTCATGGCACTTCTCCATCCTTCGTCGCCTGTTGGAACAACTCCAGTATACTGCCAGTTGGAAGCCCAAGCCATGGACACGGGATATTCATCTTCCTTAAGACCATAGAACCACTGTCCAGCGTAGTTGTCTTTGCCAAAGTCTGCAATACGTGCAGCGGCGTCAACAGCCTCAAAATGAGTACCGTTGAAGGTTCCGGGGAAGTACTCCGTGATAGAGCCGCCCAATGGCGCACCTGGGTTGATGCTGATGACCATAAGCCACATATCATCCTGCTTCTTGCCATCTTCGTCGACGTAAGGCATGGGAATCATATTGGGGCATTCGTATTGCAGGCCGAGGAGACCATGGTGAGAGAAGTTGCTAGTGGCAGTCCATTCCTTCAAATTGTGTGATTCGAAGATACCGATCTTGAAGTCCTGGGGATAGGCAACGACCATGATCCAAGAGTCGTTGTAGCGAATGACTTTGGGGTCACGGAACTGATTTGAGGTGCTGTTGATGACGGGGTTCTTGGAGTATGGTTCAAAGGTGTAGCCTCCATCTCGGGAGTAAGCGATAGCCTGATCCTGGATAGTTGGCGATGATAAAGTCTACCAAGGAGTTAGCTAAGAACTGAAAATACCACAGTAGGTGATTTTAACAAGACTTACGTAAATTGCCACAACACCATTATCTTGGTCAGGGAAGAACCCCGAAGTGTTGTTCACATCGACAACCGCACTGCCCGAGAAAACGAACGTGTCTTCCTCTGGTGGGAAAAGGGCAATAGGTTGATTCTCCCAATGGTAGAGGTCTTTCGACGTTGCATGGCCCCAATGCTGATTGCCGGCGACTATGCCCGTGGGATTGTACTGGTAGTACAAATGCCACAGGCCATCGGCATCGCGGAACATGCCATTGGGATCGTTCATGAAATGTTGGGGAGGAGAAAAATGAATTTGAGGCCGATATGTGCCATTGTAATCGCCGGTAATAGGTGTTCCAGTAGGCACAGCGATGGTGGTAGACGATTGAGCAACTGCCAGGGTATTAAGCTGGACAAGACCAGCAACGGTCGACAACAAAAGGCTTCTCATGATTCCTTCAGTAAACGATTTGAGAGAAGTTGGAAGTGAAGTGCTATCAACTGCCAACACGTTCTTGATGACGCTTATATACCTATCCAGCACAATCCTCAGACCATCCATCCCAACGATATCGGCACCGATCATGCGGTTAGGTGTGGTTTCCCCGCGTTCCCAATACCCGGAAACACCGTGATCTGGAGAAAGGTGACATCAGAGCCATAGGTTAAATGTCGCGGTGTATGGGGAAAACGTTGAATTGGGCCGAATACAGGGACTTGGCGAGTAATTGTCGGTCCGATAATTTGCGTCGTCGAATTGCAATTGCAGATGAAGTTTTGAGTGCAGATCATTTCTGAAATGGTGCTATTATCTGCTGTTGGTTCGAAGTTATCTCCCCACGTTTTCTCCACGGCCCGACAATAACGGTCTTGGGGAGTTTCCCATGATGAAAACGCGTGGTGGCCAAGAGGAAAATGACCAAGATGCCGAAATTGAGCGATTTATATCCGCTTGGCGGACGATCATTGAGGCTGATCTGTTGTATATTTGCTTTTCTGACCGGACGGTATCAATTCCGCTGCTTCTTTCCGTTTAAGACACTGATGCTGAGTCATCAAGCATGACGATGGTTAATAGCCCCGACGAGTTCTGCTTCCTACGCGTTTCAGGCACCAAAAGCGCGTCGACTCGCGACAAATGCTATAAAGAGATAGATACTAAATCTATATCAGATCTTATAAGATCTAGGAAATTTTTGAGAATTTTTGTAGAGCCCCCATGCAATGTCATATAGTCACTCTAGGTAGTTTGCGTTTCAACAATAGTTAAGTTCATGTTCAAGAATGTCAATACTCCAAAGACTCACAACAGATCGAAGAGAGTAAACCCAACAACTGAAAATCTTTAACTTGAGGGAAGTATATAATAATGTCTTTAGCTATAGTTCAAATACGTCCTTTCATAAGAGATTCAATCAAGGTACCTGTTCTATAGGGTAAGCATAGGCTTCCAGCTTGACCTAACCCATTATGCTCTAGTTTGGTCTCCAACCTTTGGCGGAAAATCGGATTGCGGTCCACCAATTAGGATACAGTATATGAACGGACACTTATTTATGCCAAGTTAGACATTTCCGAGGACTAGGATTAACCGGATGTTAGTGAGTATTTGATGATGACTGCTAACAAAGCTCTTATCACTGATATGCATGTATCACGCTAACATCGCTTGATAGATATGGCATCTCCAATTTATAGCCCCATGACGTCAATTAAATCAGCTCTTCATCGCCAATCACGCACGATTCAGGCCCATTACTAACTGCCTAGTTTCGACGGGGCTCAGTATTCAAGCCCCTGAGCGCGTGTTAAGCGATTGTTGATCATGACTTGTTTCCCAAGAGCTGAAATGCAGCTGCTAGGATACAAAAAAGTCTCATGGGTTTTGTCTCTTTATTAATTAATACCTGACATGCCCACCATCTTTTCCCACAGAACAGGTATGCTGCGGCTGCCTTGACCTCATATCGTCATGCTTCAAGAAAACGCCCAAAAGTTGGGCCTTTCATCCGGACACTCCAATTGATCGTTCGACTCGCATCCAAGATCCGGTAAATGGGCCTCAACAGTCAGAATCGACGCCTCCAGCCACTGAAACCCTGCAAATCTGCGACCAACCCTTATCGGGTACCGATCAAGCATCCGACTTGTGGCAAGAGGCTTTTCAAAGTCTTGATGAACAGGATAACAAATTGATCACTGCAAGCAGCTCCTTCGAGGGCGACGCCCCAGCAAAAAAGCTGATAGGTCTGGTGTAAGGTCATGGAGAGCATTTCAAGGATCACTCCGCAAAGATTAAAATCGGCGACCGAGGAATCCTATGGCGAGATTGCGCGACTCGTGTTACCAATTTACTACCCTTTCCAGTCGGCATCGCAGTCCAATTCGCACCCGCGCCCACTTCAGTCGTCTGGTCAGGTCTCAAAGTGCTTCTTGATGTGAGATTCTGCCCTTCTCTGTTTACTTTGGTTTCTAACCGTATTAATTAGGCCCATGTCGGTGGATGCGAAAGCCTTGCGGCGCTTTTTGGATGTGCTGATAGAGTTTTGCGACTTTTGAATCCCGGTGCAGTTTACGAGAAAGTGTTCCTACGACCAACACCTGACGATATTCACGAATCTTGCCATAACTTGGGAAAAAGTCTCACTAATACCTATAGAAAAGTACTCGAGCTTCTAGCCTACGCAAAACGGCAACTCGGAGAAGGCGGGACCGCCAGTCGATTCTTTGAATCTTTGTGGGATCCTAAGAAAGCGGAAGGAAAGCTCAAAGAACTTCACGCTGCTGAGCAGAAGCTACAAATTGATGTTTAAGCATGCAATATCAAGAGAACATATCTTCAAAACGAGCAGAGGCATATGACGAGTTGTACGAGAAGGCCAAATCGTATGACAGAATTTATTTGCAACGAGCCGTCAAATGGGTTCTGTAGGCACATGAGCCCTATCTACCGCTCAGCTTCTTTCAGTAGTCTGATTACACATAGCCGCGGACCATTATGAAACCAGTCTAGGTCTTAGAGATGATTGCATATCAGAAACCCACCTTGCAAATATCTGCCGCCACCTCATAGTCAAGGATGTCCAGGGCCAATGGAGCTTTCCTCATGCTTCTGCTCAGGAATATTTCCTTGAGAAGCCTAAGATTAATTCCAATGCCCAGATTGAAGTGGCTCAACTACCCCTTTTGGTACTCATCGAATCATATAAGAATGCAACTCTTCCAGAATCTCTTGATCCAAATCAGGCCGATCTCAGCGCCACAGAAGACGACGAAAGCACTGACGCATCGTTTGAATCTGTAGATTCTATGGAATACTACGTGTCACAATATTGGCCATCTCACATTAGAGCATTTCATACTGTGGCTGAGGGAGACAACCAAATCTCGGAGCTCCCACACCCGATTCATGATCTCTCCAGACGATGGATGTTACTCTTCCTTGGAGTACCAAAGATGGTCCAGATACTTTTGTTCGCATGGAGACTGGTATCAAAAAAAAGAAGACATTATGTCTGAAACAAATCCAGCATTTGGTATAGCAGCTCTTGGCTTTTCCCTAATCGAACAGAACTGGGTAAAAGCTTTTCTGAAACTCGCCTTGGAAGATCTCAACGATGAAGGGCTGAATACGCTCTCCTTGGCTGCTTAATCCCGGCATCCTGAACTTTGTGAGCTCCTCATCAAGTTGGGCAGTGACCCGGATAGAATGTTGCGCTCAGGGAGTAGTAGTGCTTTGATGGAAACCATTTTTGAACGGCATGTGACTTGCGTCGAGAAGCTTCTGCTATGTGGCGCTGATCCAAACCTCGATACCAACTGTCGAGCACTGTGTCGAGCGGCGTTTTTTGACGCCCACCAGATATTGGAGTTATTATTGAAATATGGAGCACACCCGGACGACCTTTGCCAACAATGCAGGTTCAAATGCGCCTTAGAGGTCGCAGCGTCTAGCAACAAGGTGGCTAGCGCTGAAACGTTGATAGGAGGCGGAGCGACTTTAGATTTACCTTGTGGTATTAAAGGTAATCCCCTTTATGCTGCTGTCCTAAACGGCTCCCTTGAAGCCGCGAAACTTCTTATACGTCATGGTGCGGACGTAAATGCTGAGCTAGAGGAGAGCAACTATGGCAGCATCTTGACGGCAGCTCCTTGTGGTGCCAAACTTGCCAAAATGGTTCCATATCTTATCAATGAGGCCGGGGCAAACCCCAATAGGATCGTACAAGTTCTCGAAGAGAAAGATCCCCAATTAGATGGTTACAAGGATGCTGCTATAAGAGACATTGGAGACTGGCTTTTCGACAACACTTAGCTTAATCGAGATGAGGTATGTCGCTTAGGAGTAAGGTCGAGGGTCATGAGACTGTTTCTACGGGACTTATAGAAGACTACAGGAGAACGAAATTCCTAGTCGCTCTCAATATTGGTATTCAAGTTCGGGAGTCTGCTGTTTCAATTTGCTTGGCGACGAGGTCTAGAACAAAATCGCAACTTTATTCAAAATTGAGATGAGGCATCTTCCGTTACCAGCGCGCTTCTTCTAGCACGACGTCTACAGAATGACAAGAGTCTCCTGAGGTAAGAAATAAGTTCGACTTCTGAAGGACTTGATAAACCTATTCATATAACAAACTCACTAGGCAAGCGATATCGGAGGCGGTTAGTTAGTATTTTTCGATCATGAAGACGTATGGCTAGAACAATTCGATGGAATATCTGCTTACTATTTCCATCCCACCATAATAACCTTAAAGTACTTTCCATTACGACCAAAGAATAAGGTGTGGACGACTACCCGTCTTCTGTTCAGGCAAGAGTCCAATGAAACTGCTGAGACAAAGACGTGGTCTATATGGAAGACCCAGCTCAGGACACGGCTCTGGATCAACCTTTTCCACCTGGTGCATGTTCCTCGAGTTGAAGAACCATAGATCACCAACCTCGGGCTTCACAACGACTTTTTGGCGACCATGAACAATATCATCGCGGTATCCGTACGTCTCAGGGTCTCGGAAGTTGAGACACTCTTCACTCCACTCGACATCGTGCACCCACGTCCTACCGCCCTTGACAGGTGCCATATATAGGTTGAAGACTGCCTGATGAGTGACCTGGAAGAATAAGTCAGTGACCCAATTCTCCTAATTGGTGATATGAGTGAAGCGAATGCTTACCTGGTTTATAATCCAATCCTCGGTCGCTGCATCATATGGCGTCCAGTCACAGTGAAGACATGTAGAATCGTTCAGTGCACGGAAGTTGCCAGAGAAGTATGTTTTTCCCGGTCCTTCTGATGCACGAATAATCTCATACTGCGGCAAAAGAGCACGGAGAGTGCCGATGACCTTCTCCCAAGCATTGACTCCTGTCTGGTCGGCAACCTCTTTATGGAGACCACTCAGGGACTCTACAACCTTGAAGTATTCTTCCTTTTCTGCCAAAACAATTCGTTAGTCCATGAATCAATACCATTCTTCCGGTTCTCAAAGTCTGATTGAGCTTGTGCTTGATACTCAAACTGTGCACACCCAACTCTTTGCAGAAGAGGTCCAGTGTAGTATCTATAGGGTGCAATCCTATGGCTCAGTGCTTTCTCATGGGCAAAGCACTCCTCTTGGCTTAGAAAGCCAGACTGCTTGATGACAGGTGTCCTGTTAAAAAGGACATCAAGGAAGTTCTCTCCCGAAAGCGGTACAGGTGTTGTTCGCTTCCATTTGGATTGGTAAGGGGATGCTGCCCTACCAAGAGTAGGGGGGGCCTGAGAGAAGGTCTTTCCTGCAAGAGGGGCTTTGGAGAGGGTCCTCGCGGCTGTTGCGTAGTGGGACATGTTGGTAGTGTAAATGGTGCTTGAAAGGTACAGAGTGCTTGATGTTACCGCGCGTGTGAGATGGACTTATGTGTATGTTGTGGTGTCAGATCTTATACCATTCTGGCTTACTACCCTGAACTGGAGATATATTAAATAAGGCCACCTTCGAGAAGTTCCTGATATTTCTTATAGTATAGATAGGCTTAATAGTTTAATAGAAAGATAGTATTT
>JABCJY010001163.1:0-10373 GCA_013184415.1 Fusarium concolor
GATCTTCTATATCTAGCCTTTTGGCCGCCAGCCTCTTATATACAAGTTGGCCTGTATTGGCAGAATTAGTTCCTCTAATTGGCCTGATATCCCTGTCTTGACCGCTTTGCAGTCTTGTGCCGGTCAAAGAGATAGGAACATGAAGAAAAGTCAAGGCCATGCCAGGCCCTCATTTAATACCCGTGTCCTACTAGCACGCCGCATCAATACTGCACTTCCCGTTTTGACCAATCATACATCATATTTTTACAGTCTAGAACTGTGACGGGACAGTTGCGTTGAATCTGACAACCTTAATCCTTTTTTAATCCGGGGTCTAGACTCCCAGACTGAACCCCTGGCCCCAATAAACTACACCTCATTAGACGCTAGCAACTAACAGTTTAATCGTATAGACAAGCAATTGGGGGAAAGGGTATCCATACTACGGGTTTGGGGCAATGGTTGCAGTCCTACGCAGTAAGCAGATTACCAAATTCGTACATTCTCTAGAAAAGCTGTCCTTGGTAAGGTAGATATATTGGAAGCTCGTGGAGCTGGAAAGTAAATGAGGAATCTGGCTTCTTAGCTTTGCAAGATGCTAGTGCCAGTAACCAGGGGGGCTATTCAAAGGACGTCAAGAGCCCAGAGATAGCGAGGGTGCAGGTCTACCTACATACGATGGCTGAGGCTAGCCAAGGGAGAGCCCTGCATACATGCTTGTACTGTCAAGGTTACTGGTGGCGGTTTATGCATCTTAGGCAGGAGAACTGGCTGAGGGAGGAAATGGGACTCGGGAACCGCCCACTGAGCTTGATGGCCGTTAAAGTAGGCGAGAGGCAGCATCCCAAACGGCCTACTGTCAAGCCTGCCGCATCTGAGCGGGACTGGATAAGGCCTTTCGCCCACAGTCTCTGCCGGGTTAGTGACAAGCTCAATATTAGGTAGCTGTACGGGAGACAAGCAGGCTGTGCATATTGCAAGCCTGGCCGGCCAATGTGGCACAATGGCTTTCAATAGTTTCTGGTAGCTGAGGAAAATTCGGGGCAAGGCAGCGTGGCATTCTGGTCTAGAAGCGCCACAACTGAAAGTATAGCCTGGAATGCCTTTGGCTTGATCATATATAAATCAGGCTCTCCCTCCACAATCGGTTGGATTGTTGGTCGCGCTGAGGACGATTCCTTTCGGAAGCAACTCTATTCCTAAGCCATGTGGCTTCGTAAACCTTCCTGGAGGATTCCTTCGACTATGGAATTCGTAGGAGTCAAGGCAGCTTGTTTCCTACTTGCTATTCTCACCTTCATTCAGTGGGTTTCATCTCAGACTACCGCAGCATCAGACGTCCTCGGATATATTATTGAAGAGGGATCACCAAGTAAGTGCAACTCATCTATAACTTACTCGAGAGATATCCAAGGTTTATTGACACATATCTGGTAGTCACTACAGTCAGCTGCGACATGAGCGACATGGTAGTCCATACCCATTCAGAATTTCTTTTCTGCGATTATCCTGGGAGCAGTTCAGTCGGCACGGCATGCGACACCAAGGGGAATGTGCTATATAACACAGAAATCCAAGATGACGCTAGCACATTCTCGTGGTAAATTTATCAATTCTTTTACCTTTTCTCAATATGCTAAGGACAGAAAACAGTGGCGACTCCTGCACATCGGTCACTGTGGTAGAAGACTGGTCCAACGATGGAGCAACATATACTATGGTTGACTGTAGGTGGATGATTGACTTGGATACCTATGTGAGCACCTTATATCAGAATAAGCCGACAGATCTGCCATCAAGATGTGAGATGAACCTCAAGAAGATTCTAAGCAAAGAAATTACTAATGGGCAGTTAATAGCCACCGATTCTGAATCCCCAGTGTCCACGGCCGATTCCAATCCCTGGAACAGGTCAAACGAGAAAAGCGATGACAAGAGAAAAGGTGAAGTGCCTAAGGTTGGCATCGCACTCGGGGCTGTATTCGCCAGCGTCGGACTCATCATCGCCGCTATCTTCTTGGGAAACCACATCAGAAGAAAGAAAGCGGAGTCGAGCGAATCAGGCAGTCAGCCACGGGGTTTCAAGGGTTCTGGAGAGAGACCTAAATCTTTATCTAGACCGCCTGTGGATGTCTCGAGGGCACGTAGGCCAAAAGAAGCCGGGAGGAGGCGGGAAAATCTAACAATACAGCCCACTGGAACCGACAAGGCTCCTGCCGAGATGGAAGTCACATCGAAGAATAGCCCTGCCGAGGTAGAAGCCAAGTCTAAGAACAGTCTTATCGAGATGGAAGCTAGGATTGAAGAAAATCTTCGAGCAGAACTTGGAACTGGAAAAGATGCCCAGGGTTGGGCCGGAGGGGGAACGAACGCAGTGCCATATGAATTAGACACAACAACACCAGCCGACGCGAAGACTAAATAGAACAGAAATGTAGGGCCTTTTTGTGAGGCAGTTAAGAACAAAGGAATGAGTAGTGCGGATAGCCACGCCGGCCACAGACGCGTGTTCGTTAGTTTTCTAAGCATTAAACACAGATATCATGGCCTACCCTCTCCCTCTGTCTAGTACTAGGATACAAAAACTAGCAGATTCGGGACCCATGACAGCTGCGGCGGCCAGTCAATCGCCAATTGAGACCGTTACCTAAGCAACTGATTATACAAGCGAGAACACCGATTCTTGGACGAGAGACAAGGTGCACAGCATATACGGAAAACCGTGAATCTATATGAGCAGGGCGGGGTCAGGTGACGCGCCAAACCAGTGTCCTTGTTATACTAACTCTTAAGGTCCTGATGCGGCACGTGCCGAACCGCGCTGACCCCCTCTGTCCTCCATGTACACCTCCATCCTTTTTCCAGTATGGCGGGAAATGCTAAGTGGGGTATAGGGATACAGCTACTTGTCTCTAAGAGGTCCCAGCTTATAAGGCTGAAAAGGACCAGCAGAAGGGCCGCCAACCACTCCTGATGCCTGCCTCTTCCCATATCCAGCCCCTTCCCGTACGTCCCGTGAAGTGGCCGGCCATCACTAAGCTGGCTTGCAAATTAAGTTGAGAGAAGACCGTCATATACAAAACACCCAATTACGGTCCACAAATTCGATACCATAGAATCTTCGTTGACCATAGTGGACTTTGTGGCTTTAAAATCTCTTGGGTGTTGAATGAATTTGAGTCAAATCTTATGTGGCTAATACTTTCAAGTGATTAATGATCTCTGCTAGTTCGACCTTTTTCTTAATGAAAGGATCCCCCTCCCAAGTTGTAATCCAACACAAGAGTTTTTCTTATTGCAGCCTCATACATAGTGTAATTACTTTAACGCTTCATGTTTTTGTTGAACTTAAACTTTTACGTTCTTATTCTTGTACTAGTTGGTATGTATAGGCGTGTGTTTCACTACCCAGCTTCGCCTCTCGCCTCACTTTATTTATTGGCTTAGATCACACAGGTGCTACTCCTCCATCTAGATTAAGACAGCCTACCTACCCCGCAGCTCGCACACAAAGCAAATTGCCATTGGATACCTACCGCAACCGTCAATGGTACGCGCCCAGATTTCGGAATTAGTCTAAGTTAAATACTATTATTAATATATTTACTAGAAGGCGTCAATTCCATCTACGTAGATAATTCTGGCATTAAAATTAACACCAAAAATAATTCATTCTCATGCCTAGGCTGGTGGATGAATGTGGCGGTATGAATCTCTGATGAGCTGTAGTACCCACTAGGGCAAGTCAAATTCGCCAGATACATCCAGAATGATTCTGTTCCAGGGGTCTTTGAACGATTGTTAGTACCAGTACGAGGATACGGTCAATCGTCTGATTGGCGTAAGATGGCCCATGAGTTTATGCATGAGGAGGCACGAAGGTCGGCAATGGAGGGCGGCGAGTCCAGTAATACATGCCATGATTGATTGGCCTTGATTTGATCGACGGCTGGTGATGGGATGCAGGGAGACACATCGGGGAACGAACTTGGCCAACCTCGCATAGCCCGAGCGGGGTGAGGATCTGCACTTTTGCCCGGTTTCTTAGGTCTCTGTTCCAGTATTAGACAGTTAACAGATAGTGCCCCAGTTTCTGCCTCGTTCACTTCTAATCAAATCGAGCTTGCAAAGACCTCGCTAGTCAGAGATTTCCCTGGTCCGTGCTTTCCTTTCGCTGAAATCGTGAATTATACTCTAGGCGTGGGAGAGTGGACATGCGGCCTTCGCATTTGGCTGCAGGATAGTATGACGAGTAGTTCGACTAAACACGGAAGCCAGCAGCAACGCTACCAGATTACTACCAATTGCCTCTTGATGATAAACTAGCAAGATGGAACCCTGGCCTCTCTAGCCCTGTTTGCCCAGGGCTTTGTATGATAGATACACTTGCAGGATGCTTGTCAAACTTTGGATAACGCCGAATACAGAAACAAGTACTGCAACCCAGAACGTGTACCATTGAACTCTGTTCCTCCTATCGAGCCACCATTGAGAAAGAGTTTTTGGTTGGGCTTCGTCAAAAGCCTGTTTGAGGATGACTAGCCGGTCGTGCCAGAAAGAGAATTTCTCGAAACGACGAGCATGAGCTCGAAGTACGCCACAGTTGCCTAAGGAGGGATCTATATTCTCTAACCTCTTTGACTTTCTCTGAGCTCTTAGCCACGTTTTGGTTTCCGCATCTGATGAAGGAAACAGTAGTGCTAACGTATGCAGGGTCTCGTTAATGAAACCGATCGGGAAAAGTCCTCTTTCCGGATCGTTGCTGTTAGGCCCTGTCCGAGAATCGTAACCCTGGCCCTCGTACCAGGCTTGGAATCGCAGGAAGCTCACGCAGTGGAAGACGAAGACTGCTTGATCATCGTCTGTTAAGCGAAGGTGGTCGGCCAGATTGGTGGTCCAGATGATTCTGATGCCACTTATCCGGCTCAGATTGCACCCATTGAAGAGTTTTCCAAGCTTTGGATTGTCAACATTAAGGACCTTTTGAGGAGTGAAGTGTTCCGCTAGGGCAGTTTTAAGAGATCGTCCTTCCCAGCGAATAGGGGTGTGTCCGGAAAGTCCGATCTGGCTCTGCCCAATCTCAGTCATGAGCAGAAGGCTAGCGCATAAGTTGATTGTGTTGTTGATGACGTTCGTCTTGTGAAGTAGATCATCTGATGTGGTCTGGTTGCATATCCACTGATATAACTGTTCTCTGGTTGATTCCGCAATGATCCTTTGAGCAAGCCAAGCGACATCTGAATGAGTTTTAATACAGACATTTCTCCCGCCGTCAAGTAGAAACCTCCGCGCTCGAATAGAGTAGTACTCAAAGTACAGGGACATATCATGTTGTGATAGAAATTCCTTTGGCTCTGTTGATGGTCCCCAGAGCCTCGCGATGAGTTCTTCTCTCATGGGTATAGGGATCGGATATCTCCGCAGGGAATCGCCCAAGATATCTAACTCCATGATCTTGAAACTTCGTACTGCTGGCTGGAATTATCGTGATAGGTTATCAATCTGAGTGACCTACTCGGGATCTTTTCGCTGCTCTTATGCTCCGTTTCCCCAGCCTTGGACCCAGTTAGGAGAGCAACCCCCGCCGAGGCGCAAATCGGCCGAGGCGCAGAGCTGCCTCAGTGTTCCTCTTGCACATTCGTCTTCCTCATGACAAATAATCCTTCCCTACACACTTCAATTGGCCTTTTCAGTGAGGCAGTGCGTGTTCAGGGCGTAGCCTGCATGCTGCTCGCCTCATTATTGCCTCGCGTATCCTTGCTTTGCCTAAGGTGAAACACTTATGGCGACCTCGGTAGATAGACTGCAATTGGCTTTGTTAATGAGGCAGGGCAAATTGGTGACGTTGCTTTGGAAATTACAATTCAACCAGAGAAGCAGTGTGCCGCGTGCGCCCTGTTTTGTTCTCGAAATGACCCTCGACTGCCGCGACCCTCGCTACGTTCTCTCAAGCTCTCGAAACTTTCTTTCAGTATAGCATCCACAGGTCACACTGCCTTGAGCCCCGTTCCTTATGCCTTCCTCAGACTAAGGGTCGCAAACTCTTGCGGCATACATACACGTCCGGCTGAGCTTGGCCGTGTGACTCAAGCGGCAACAGGATGGCAGGCAACTTTGCCGACTATCGATCCCTAGATCAAATACTCAACATGGACCTCATCTCTAAGCGTCGAAAACTGTTGCTGTATGCACAGAACTCACCCAAGGACTCGATTGGGCAGTTCCTTGGTACATTGCCTGCACGCCGGTTCGGTCGCCTGCACTGCTGGGACGCCATTGGGGACGCCAGACGCGAATTCACGGAGCTAAGAATAAAGATCCTCCACTACTTGGAACAAAATAACGATAAAGTACAAGATTCTGGTTACATCATCGATTTGTCTCTTTTCATGCTTGGGAGGTCGCCCGTGCAAGCCAAGCCAACCGTCATATTCGTCTCTGAGAACAAGAAGGCCCGGAAAGAGGCTTTCGACATGATCAAGGACAGTAATATCTTGGAGGATTATCCAGGCTTTGAACTCGGCCATCTTCCTTTAACGGCCGAGTTCGAGAACCTGAGACTCCTTGCTGGTAGAGATGTCTCCTTCGTATATGACGCCTCTTCAATCGAGGAACCGCTCGACGTGTTCTCTCCTCGAAAGAGCAAACTTGTCGGTCAACGACTATACTTCTACTCGACATCTGACTCAGAGGAGACTCCTCAAATGGCGACAGCTGGTGGTGTCATTACTTATCAAGGGAGGCGTATGCTTCTCACCGTTGACCACTTCTTGGAACCATCACAAACAATCGCAACACCGTCATTTATTCCGGGTTTAGATGAAGACAAGGATAGCAATGATGAATGCGAGATCACGGGACTGAGCGAATTCGATGACGAAGACGAAGACCGACTCGCCGAGATTACAAGCCAAGGGAGCATCACACCCGAATTTGAGGGCCCGGACTTTAGCGGATACGAAAGTAACAACGACAGGACGTCAATTCTTTTATCAGAGAGCAGTATTAACGTTCAAACCAATATCGTCACGCTCCACGAGAGGTTGGAGCGCCTGGAAGAGAACCAAGCAAGCATTCTCCCTAATGGCCCGTCGAACGAACATTGCACCAGAGTAGGGAAGGCCATTTTGCGCTCGAAGGAACTCGATTATTCCCTTGTCGAAATTGACCCTGACCTTATGAACCTCGATGAAATCAGAACCAACACAATCGACCTGAAGGACGTCTCCCAGATTGAGCGAGACTGTCGAGACGCTGCGGTCAAGACAACTACTCCAGACGGCGGAATCGTAGGAGGCAAATTATCAGGCACCCCATCATACGTCCGGCTCCCCCACTCAAAGACGTTCGTAGAAGTCTACATTGCTAGGTTCAACAGGCCGCTCGTGCCTGGCGACTGTGGTAGCTGGGTCCGCGACGCCATCACTGGATGCCTTTTCGGTCATATCTTTGCTGGGAGTCCCGCGAGCGGTCTCACAATGATCATGCCTGCATGCCACGTATTTGAAGATGCTCGGCACTCCTTGGAAAGCCAACGCGGTTCCGAAACGAGATCAAGTCGAGATGTCCCCTGTGCAAGGAGGTCATTGACTGTCGCTGAGCTCGTCGATAGAATTGATAAACATATCGACGGTATCTTGGTAGAGAACCCGAGACTTAAGAAAGAGTTCCAACCGCCCGAATCCAGCACCGACCGACTGTACCACTCCTCAAAGGTTCAGTCGCCAGATGATCAGTCCAGCTGCGCGAAAGCTTGTGGCGATGATCCCTCAACCTTAGTAGTGGGACAAGAGATAATCGGTAATACTCGGCTAATGTGAGTCACAAGAAAGCCTAACACTTTCGGCTTCAATACTGACTGTTCTCAAGGTATATAATCAACCTAAACGGAGTCAGTATACTTGCGCTTCTTAGAAGAACGCCTGCTTCGCAAGTTGATGAGTTTCGCAAACTATTTGCGAACTACCTAAACCCAAGCCCTGTCCCTGAGTTAAGTTTGAGGGAATCTGTAAGTGCATAAGGCGAAGAATCTATCATTGTCGCTAATATATCAACTAAGGACAAGTGGAATCTCTGTTTCGTTCTCGAATGCAACCTACCATATCTTGCAATCACCACCCAAGATCGAGCGGACACTCGTACGCTTTCGAAAAATAAAAATCTTCGAGCTCGAGACGAGATAGACTTTCTTAATCTCAAGTACTCAACAATAATACGAGAACAACAACAGAGCTCTTGCGTCCCAGACAACGCCGTGCTTCACGTGGCTGTCTTCTCACTCATGATCACGGGTCGCAGTGAACAACATTCGACCACAGTTTGCCTAGATGATCAGTTTTTTGACCAGGACCCGAGACTAATGAGCGACGAAGAAATCGTGAGCTTATCTGGGCGTGAAGATCCAATCACTCTCCAGCCAGAGGTAAAGAGAACCCGGTCCCCACGAGCATATTCGCTCGTAGCTCTGGACAGGCAACTCGAGAGGATTGTCGAATATCACGCAAACTTACAAGAATGTCTGAAGAAGAGTATCGACATTTATGTATGTAACCATTATGCCAAGTCTTTTCTAAGCAAAAGAGAGATGGCTTTCAGTATCAAATCACCTGTTCTTGACTAACTTACATAGACTGCCATTCCCGAAGACATATGTTCAGAAAGAATTGTACGCCAAAAGATGGACGAGTGGAGGAAACGCTTTCCAATAATTCTGAATAATCTCGTTCACTTCAATCAAAGGCTGGCAGACAAGGTGAGCCGTTTCTTGACGGACGATGTCATGGTTGGTTCAGACGAAGTGCCCTACGGAGCCTTATGGCAGGGGTTACAGGCTGAACTTGGCGCCATCAAATCGCTCCGTGCAATAAAGCATTATTGTAGCCAGTTGAGGGATATTGGGATTAGACTTGAGCATCTCAGAGACGCCTTTGAAGATGTGAGACGCAAGGTAATGCCGACTTTCTTTCTTTCTTTCTTTCTTTCTTTCTATTTGTTTCCAAAATTTGTGCCAGCTCCTACGTCTTACCCTCCATGTGTACTAACGGAGATTACATTTCAGAGGAAGTACGACGATGCCGTCGAGCAGCAGATCAGAGATCGTACAATCGAACAGGTTACGGTTGCAGCATTTGTATGTCGGTTCCAATTGAACCTATGATTCATGAAGCGCTAAGAATGACAGGGATTGGCTATTATGAATTTAATTGCTCAAGTCTACACTGGTAAACCTGGCAAAGACGACGCCTCCGCTTGGCCAGCATACATCGCTATAGTGGTCACCTTTAACGTCATCTGCATCAGTGGTATTTCGTGGTTTGTATATCGCTATAGATCTCGACGAGCCACGGCAGTATGATGAGGTGCTGCAGCCTGTGAAGGTAGTAGTACTTACTTCTACTTCAACTTCTTAGAATCATTTGGATACAAGACGCAGCAAAGGATTTTGGTAGGGAACACGCTGGTTGGTAGTGTTTTACGGCTGTGTATCAGTTTGGGACGTTTGTTTGTTTTCTAGGAAAGGATGCAAAGGACTTTCCGGTATGATTTTGCAGTAAGGCATTGTG
This sequence comes from Fusarium concolor, assembly GCA_013184415.1. Lineage (NCBI taxonomy): Eukaryota > Fungi > Ascomycota > Sordariomycetes > Hypocreales > Nectriaceae > Fusarium > Fusarium concolor. Next base: position 9,546 of record JABCJY010001163.1, read on the forward strand.
AATTCTGAATACCCAAGCGAAATAATAGACTAATGATCATTTCACAGTATTCACATGTAGTCATCTCGCGGGAAAGGCGACTGCATCGGACAAGGTTGTTAAAAGTTTCACAACGTAGGCTTATGAAAGTCCAGGCGGGCCTCAAAATAGGCGGCGAATCACCACACTCAGAACTCCTCACCACTCGGTTGCCTTGTCTTTATCGCCTCATGCATTGATATCGAGGGCCCGTGGACCAGGTCTTGAGCAACAAGATCGTCATGTCCGAGATATGACACGGTTCCCACTGCCAACGGCATTACACAGGGCAAAATCCCAATTGCAACCTGTATTTATCGCGAGGTGCATGATGCACCACTTTGATTTAAACCGGTGAGTTGATAGCCAATTGCTCTCCGGAAGCCTCATTTACAACAAGTCTGGGGTGGCTGCCAGTTCACTACGCAGCTTGACAGCATCGAGCAGCACAGGAGCCATCTTAGCAAATTATATTACCGCTATCAAGATAAGGCTATGAATCTATATAAGTCTTAATGCCCAACTACCTCAGAGCCCTCACTTAAAATGGCTCTGGGTACGCTCATCTCTCAGTGCAACTAGCTGCTTTTATAAGGCGATCAAAATTTTGACAGCTGATTCACTATTCTTTATTCTCAACACCATCGTGGCTATGGCAGCGACAACTTGTTCTGTCAGCGGTACAATCAGCATAATACATAGTTATTTAACTAAGTCTTTAATAGCTAAAGGGTTAACGTACACGATAACCATACGAGACAGATAACCATGTGAGACAGCATGCTGTGCAGCTAAAAATAGCCTACCCTA